>JAMQGT020007923.1:0-69517 GCA_024447675.2 Pterophyllum scalare
TGGAAAAAATGAATTAATAGACATTTGAAGCCTGAAAGAGTATCCTACAGCAACAGCAGTGTCTTTGTGAAGTGTAAGGATTTTGGAATTATAAAATCAGGATCTGGATTGGCAGTAATAACTATGGTGGGCGGAGGAGAGATTCTCTCAGGCCTGTGTTGATACAACCCAGTCTTTTCAGTCTGTTAAAGGGTTTCACATTTTTATAGCCTATTGTTTTTACATGGAGCTTTGTAATTGTCAAAGAATTTGAGTTATGTAACAGGCTTTAAATAAAAATCTATTGGAATCACGTAGCATAACAACTAAGTATTAAACTTCCATAATGGCAAAAACCTTCTATCAGAGGTGTGCTGATACTGTAACTGCCATGTTCCTTTGATGTAATGCTGAATCATTTTACCCTCATGTTCTTATCTTTAAATTTGTAACTTTGATAACTCATTTTGTAAGATTAAATAAAATCAATGTAGATATACAATTATTCATTTATTAAGGTGGTTAAATAATGCATCTTTTGTTTTACCTCTGCAGAGCAGTGCTACAGAAAATGTCAAAGATACTTTTAAAACAAAAAAATCTTTAATCTTCCAGTTTGTTTACTACTTTGCTAACTATAGCGAACTCTAGCAAACGTATATGCACGATACTACGAGTACAGTAACTGCGCGTCTTTATTGGACTTACTCAGTAGCATGGCCTTGATAAGCTCTGTGGAATAATGATGGAGTGCGTCTGTCCCCTCACACACAGCCACCCAGGTGATGTTTAGGTTTTTGTATAATAGTGGCAAGTGATTCCATTAGCATCCATGATGGTCTGGGTCATTGAGGACAGAAATGTGGACGCTGGTTCTGCCTTTTCCAGCCTTTTATTTAAGTCTGATGTCTGTTTTACTATGATACAATACAGAAGCTCTTTACCCAGTCTGATCTGAAGGTCCATGTGCTTAGTTTGAATGAGGCAGGCTAACCAGGCCTGATAAAGGTGGCATTAAAACATCAGACTTCTCCCCTCACACAGCACACATCGACATCATACAAATTACTGCTCAATTTGGCTGCAATCATGCTCTTAACATGGAGCTGGTTTGGAGAGGACAGTTTTCTAATTATGGGCAATCTGTAAAAGATTGTTGTTGTGATTACAGCACAGACATATGCCCCAGTGCTGAGTACTACAGACTAGACACCAGTAAGCTAAAAGCCTAACAACCTTTAGTTACTGACCTACTAATGAAGGTTTCTGTTGATATATACATAGTAGTGTTGATATATACATAGTAGTGCATCATGATTTCTATTAATCATTAACAGACCTATGGCCTTAATGAAAAGTATATCTCTGGTTGTGGAGTTTGGATTTAAAAGAAAAATTAATTACATGACACCATGTTTGTTGGAAAACCTAATAGAACTAGATCTTCTCAATGTCTGTCCATCCATCTACCCATCTACTTCTGCTTATCTATTCTCAGTGTATGTCATGGTCCTGGTCTGTGGCCCAGTGTTTTGTGTTCTTTTGTTTTCCTATGTATCTCTGGTCCCTGGTGTTTCCCCCTGTCATGTTCCTGGTCCTGTCTCTTCCTGTTTTATTTTGATAGTCCTGTGTTCCCTATGCCTTGTGTATAGTTTTGCTTCCCCTTGTCTCCTCTGTGTTATTGGCGTCACCTGTGTTCCCACCTGTTTTCTCCCATGCCATTAGCCCTCTTGTGTATTTTAGTCTTGTGAGTTCCTTGCCTGTTGTCGCGTCATTGTTGGTAGTTGTCCCCCCGCAGCCCTGTGTGTGTCTAGCCAAACCTGGTCAAGTCTGTTCTGGCATCTCCCTGCTTTGTTCTGTTTGATTTTGTTAATAAAGTTACAGTTTAAGACACACCGCTCCGGAGTTCTGCTTTTGGGGTCCACCTTCCTGCCTGCGCAGTGGCCTGCCGTGACAGTGTATTGTACAAAGCAGGAATAGCTTAAGGCTTAGGCGTAATTGGCAAAGACATTTTAAAGTTATGATTTATCAAAAACCTATATGAACTAATACAGAGAAGATGCCATGGCATTGTGTTCAAATTTGCCACCAATGAATTGTCTTTAGCCATAACAGTAGTTGATTTGTACCACTGATCATATATAGAGTGAAATGAGTCCAAATTTTTGTATTCATTCAGAGCCACAGGGTTTTTGGAATTTTCCTAATAGTGGGCTAGAGCTGAAAGTCAGCATCATACCAAACAGAAGTTATGTGGTGGTGATGCTGAGACCATGCGATCTTGGTGCAGGTTGTTCATAGCCTAATGTTGGGGTTTTAATTTCTGGTGAAAGGTGGTGTCAGTTTGTGAAGATTTTCTTGCAGAACAAAATGTGTAGGTATGAGAAACTTTTGATGCAATTTTCAGCACTCTGATGGGTGTAGCCACTGTGAATTCACCCATTGGTTAATGGAATAACCAATGGCGTCGAGCTGTCTTTATTTATTTATTTTAATTGGTTGATGATACTGTAGGCTAGCTAGCTTAGCAGTTTTCATAGACAGTATAAAACATGGATGTGGCTTCTAAGTTGGAAATATTAAGTCAGTGCAAGTGCAAGTAAAAATATGTCAATTTTGAAAATCTTGCTCATACCAAAATGGAGCATTAACCATGGTATTAAACCACAGGCTCATTGGCTTCTGAGTTGTCAATCACAAGTCATTAGCCAATGAGTGTGTGATTTCACAGTTGTATCTGCCCCGCATTGTTACATCCGAAGCTTTAAAACGAGGCTTCACAAACCAATGGGTTACTTCACGGTAGCTACCTGTATGTCCATTTTTTATGCGGTCTATGATAATTTAATGTGATATTAAAGAGGATGCTAATTTTTGGTTGATGAAAAACAGGTTCTAAATTAAATACACTTACTGAAGAAACTAAGCAGCAGAATCCTTCTTGTCTTTTACTACAACCGAATGTTGAACCAGGCAACCACGTCACTTAAAGTAGCCATTCCATTAATAAGGCTATATGTGACTTCAAGCTTTAATATAATTTGAATGAGTGAGTTTTAGAAGAATTCATCCTCCATACAGTTGTCATGAACATAGGGATTAATTAGAGACCAAAACCATTTTTTGTGCCAGTCATTTTAACATGGGAGTCTGTGGGGATTGGAGCCAGCATCAAGTGGACTTGAGGTTGCCTCATATGTTAACTATTTCATTAATTAAAATTATTTAGCTTGTTTTTTTTGTATACACCCATCTTATTCAGCCACATCTCTGACAAGATTTAAATCATTTGTACGTTTGTGATCTTAATGCCATTTAACTTCTTTCGAGGTGCCATAAACAAAATATTATTTAGATACATGGTATTAGACAGGACGTAGGCTTCTACATCCTTGTGTGACAAGGACGTCTACCTTTAAAAAATATGAATTAAACTGATCATTTCACCGTAACATTTCAAAGTTTCTGAAAAAGGTTTTAAGGTAAGACAAAAACAAAAAAGATCATTAAGTAGAGATGAGATCAACAAGATTAAGAAATCCTCATTTTAAAACTGTATGTGGTACAACCGCGGCATCCAGTGTGATTATTACATTAAAAAATATGAAATTGTGAGTAACTCTCCTGTGCTACCGCGTGACTTTTCCATGATGAATGTCTTTGTCTGTTTTCCTTCATGTGTCCAGGTCTCCGTCTGTTATTAATTCAGTTTTCTGTGCCCTGATCAAGAGGGTTTGAGTAAGACACCACTACAGCTTTCAGAAAAAGACTTTGGCTCCAGCTCGCCTTAAAAAACTCCCCATCCACCCAAACCGCCACACGTGCCCTTCTCCTGTCTCCTTTTATTACGCAGCCATGATCCTCTTACGAAGGCTTCCTCTCCAGTGGAATACCATATGTTTCTAGTTAAGCCCAATTTCTTTTTCTCATCATTCAAGACAAGCATTTGCCAAGCCAAAAGCATTGAGAAAGCCCAACTTCTGCCATTCTTTTTCTCTTTCCCCGCCTGACATGTCTCAGAATATTTCAAATTGCTGAGGTTTTAAATTAATTTGCAGCCACAACAAAAGAGCTCAGCATTTTAATAGCATTGTAAGTAATTTTAAGTTAATTCAGTAACCTTTGAAATAGAGTTCAAGCAGCCACTAAATTGTGGTTGCTGTTGATGAACACAGAGGTCATACAGAGGGTTCCAGCTTATTCATCAGAGGATTACTGGGATATCATTTTTAAATTGCCATTTTTTTTTTTTCCCAATGGCACTCAAAATGTGTCACTGAAACACTGTGGAGAGCATAAACAACAGTTACTCGGTTGGTTTAAGTTATTTTTTTGGTTTTGGCTTTTTCGTTTTCACTCATTCCGTCTTTAGACAGCAGCTGACGTGTATAAAATTAAGCAAATATTAATGACGTGATTATTTTTTTTCTGTAAGGAAGAATTGTCCAGATGAACTGAGGGATGTAACTTGTCATTAAGTAAGCGAGAACAATCTGCATTCCTCTAGACTACACGTTTTAACTCCCAACATATTATCGCACAGTCTTTACAGTCCTTTTTCACCCATCGCTGTTTCGCAACCAACGACGAGAAATAAGTGGCTTCCTTCACAACGCATTCAACAATATGAGAGTATTGTTGTGGTTTCAGAACTCCTTTTCAGTGTGAAACCCCCCCCCCCATTAAATGTAAGCTGTTATAGGGCCCAGAGGAGCCCAGTAGTCTATTTTCCAATGATGTTGTCAGCCATGTGGCTTACACCCCTGAGGGGTGAAGGTAATGAGCCTTTTCATCTCCAGAGAAGAGGCAATGTCGAGGTCCTGGCTGACTCCATGTTTTCCTCAGCCGTCCTCTCAGTGTTCGAGCAAAGCGTCACTCTTTATGGACTAAATCTTTAATACTTAAGTGGAGCCATCTCCCTAATCATGCTGTATTATGTCACTTTGTTTGATGATGATTGTTATGATTTTGATGATGAATATGTTTGTGTGTGTGTGTGTGTGTGTGTGTGTGTGTGTGTGTGTGTGTGTGTGTGTGTTATGATGCTTACCACCCTGAAACTGGGCTGCCATCTTTAGTGTTAACAGAATTGATATGTTTTTGGATTATGAGCCTAAATTCTGAATAAACTAAAAGTTTGTGTCCATGGGTAAGAGGGCACTTTCTCACCTTTACAGTTATAATACTGGGCATCATTATAAAACCACAGGTAGCATATAAATATGTCAGCATGTTGCTTTTTTTAATGTCTCCATTCCATTGAAATAAATGTGTTTTAGTACCTGTTCAAGCCTAGATCTTGAGTGCCTGGACCCAGATGTTTTTTTTTTATGCCATTTTTTTTTTTTGGTAAACTGTAATTTATTTCAAAGCCTATATATATATATATATATATATATATATATATATATATATATATATATATATATATATATATATATATATATATATATATATATATGAAAACTGGAGCCTCCAATTTGTAGTGCGCCTGCTGTACATAACTCCAAAATGAAAGAACGAACAGTAATCAGCACTCGGGGATGTGATCAAAACCCAATTTTAAGAAAAGGAGCAAAACCCTAAACTTCCTCATTAAAAGCTTTGAAATCACTTTTCTTCTCGGAGCACATCCATGTTTGCATTTCTTTTGTGTAGGTGTTGAAACAATCCTCTGTGCACCTCCCTAAAATAGCAGACGTACAGGGCTTGTAAGAAAATTAGTCAATTTAATTTCCTTGAGTAATGAAAATGTCATGCACCATTTAATAAAACTGCAAGAAAAAGTCTGCGTTTCACACGTTGGAGATAGCTAGGGCCCCATGGATTTGAAACTTTGACAGTTGGCCCTTTTGATGTTTTCTCTGAGTTTTGTTTCTTTTTTTTTCTTGATGTGATTTCAAATTAATCTCAACAGCTTGGATGTAAATATGAAAATGAGACTTGTTTGGTCTCCCCTCCCGACAACCCAGAGCACTGCTGGCTGAGGTAACCGATATCTCTTTTCCCCTTTAAACTGCAAATTATTTTACGTTTATGAGTTTGTCTCATCTTCAAGGTCAAAAATGTAATTTTTGCCTCTTTGCGAAAGGGTTATAACCTTAAAAGAGAACCTCAATCCTTGCTGATTAATAAGAGACTCCCGCATTTGATGTTTCAACTGTGACATTTTAAACTTTAAATATTTTATATGCATACCTATGAAAAAAAATGAAGATATGCATTCATGTGGAATAAACGCTATTGCAAGAGAAGAAGAAAGGCTGGGCTGGGTATCATTTTAATAGAACAGTTAGAGTGCAATGGTTTTTCTTGGTGATTTTTATTTGAGGTTTTTATGTGTGAGCAAGCTGATTTAAAGGCACACTAAATCATTGGGGATGGGGAGTAGTGGATTATGCATATAACCAAGGAGTAGGCCTTGGGAGAGTGGCTGGCCGAGTCACTAGGGCATCAGTGAGGGGCTGGCTCTAACATGGGGTCTATCCTCTTTGTTCCTCGTTATAAGGGAGATTTTTACACCATTTGTTAGGAAAAAAAATGATAGAGAGCGTGTGCGCTTGCTCCAGCTCTGTTCCTTTACTGGAATTATGCGACTACTGAATGTGTTTAATATAGAATAACTTTATCATTAGGCAGTGCTTAAAGTCACTTACATGTGAGCTGCATGAGGAAGCTTTTTTTTGCTTTTTGCACAACATATTGCTTCCAATTATTTTGTACTTATTCACTTTACTAAAAGTGTGAAGTCACAGTTTTTTTTTACTTTTATTGCTTGCATGTTTAAAGTGCTGCACAACGATGGACAGAACATCAAAACACATGGTTCTGCTCATAGTGCACTGGGTAACTTCACAGGTAGACTTGTTTGCACATGTACAGACAACACACATAGTCTGAACTAGTGGTGCATGCCAATAGTCTACAGATATATCTATATTTTTAGTGTATCTTATAAAATGATTGGCGAAGAAAAATTGCAGCAGTGACTGATTATTCTTTGGTTAATTGAATGATTAGTCTCCTTAAGCTAGGAAAAATCCTCACAAGTTTGCCTGTATTTTAAGAATTTCTGCGTCATATTGTGTAGTGCTTGTTGTGATTCAGACTTTTTTATTTAGAGAACTGTGGCTTTAACTGGGGACATTAAAATCTGTCCAGAAGGCCACTTTGCCTTTTGTAGAGATACTTGATTTAATTGCTGAAATATTATGATATAATTGGAAGCAATCCAGATTACATCAAAGAGTTTGGTCTGTAATTGGAATTGTAATTTTCATTCTGTGACCCACCCTCCACCCCCCCCACCCCCCAATACTTTTTGTCAAACAGAATCACGGAAACCAAAAAAAAAAAAAAAAAAAATAGCTTTGCAAACTGCGCGGTGGACTCTGCAGTGTTTGTCTTGCTTCTGTTATTAGTCTTATCATGGCTCCCGCAGTGTTTCCCATGAAATTAAAATTTTCCATCAGCAGTTTGGTTTTTAGACATGGATTGACTCGTGACGTCATATGAAATACTTTCATGCACTGACACAGTACATTATGTGGAAGGGTGTATACATGTTTAAAAACTGTCTAAAAAAAGGATTTTCGGCCTATTATGGTTAAGTATTTAATATGGGTGCCCTGTCAGCTTCAGACAAGTCATCGCCACTGTCTCCAAGATGTTCCCATTACCACGAGTTCTTTGAAAATTAATATGTGTGCTTAATGCTTGATGACTTGCTTTCCTACTGGCCAGCAAAGCTTAATTTATAATTGAAAGCCACAGTGTGCTGTGTATGTCAGAGCTGTGCAACTGTCTCAGGTCTTAATCAGGATGACAGCATACAAATCTGGAATGACTTTAGAAAGCAAAGGGAAACGCTCACATTTAAGTCTCAACTTTTCTGCCATTGTGGGGAAGAAAACACATGTTGGTTATTCTTCTCATCAGTTTTGTACACTATGGGTTGTGTGTATGTACTGTGAGGGTGTTCAGTTGTTACTTATGCCGAGGCTGTAACTTTCTGTGTTTCTTTTAAACAAAGATTTAGTCAGTTATGAAGTTTAATTTCTTTCCCACCTACCAGAACACGTTTGATTCTTCTGTGCAGTTAGATGGATAGGTGAAATATTTACTCAAAGTAGGATTTAAACAGGGACATGTTTTCTATAAGGGCATGGTTTGTTTTCTCCACCTCTTTGCTCCTGTGGGGGATTAATAGTGTCAATCACATTGACTGGCACCTCTCAAATCACACCCTTGCAGCAAAGTGGCTGATTTTGTCAGGGAGAGAATGGCGTTATCGGTAGAACCTTGTTTAGAGACTCACAAAACCGCTAAACCCGCAATTCATGGGAGATCTGTTTACAATCTGCACCGGCCATTGACTGCTAAACAGCCCGCGCAGATCCATCCTGGGCCACTCCGAGGAGGAGAGGAGCAGAGCAATTACATCCTCAAACAGCAATCTGAGGCTAGGTCGGCATGCAAACAGACATCAAGTGCACACACAAACACTGACAGATTCAGACACAAGCAATACGTTTGCTCAAGAATTTGCAGAGTCTTGTTAAGCTTTGGGTATGAATATGCTCGGCCTATCTGTAATGGTGTATGTGCACTGTGCAGTACAGTTATTTTGCTGATATTTAAGCCCAAGTATCTAATGTTACTATCCCAGAAGCAGCATAATAAACTCGTACTCGAAATACTTTTCAGGTAAAGCACTCACATTAAAGAAATAAACAAAAACAATATTTTGTTTACAAGAAAACAAAAACAATGTGCTACCTAGTACTAAAATGGTATCAGCATGACCAGATTCACTTTGATCAGATGTGTGTCCAGGCATGTTTGGATTAATGTTACACTTTAGCGAACGCCTACATTTCAGGATATATTTTGGATGGAAATCCAACTTCCACTGCAGTGGGATCTCCAGCCACTTTGTTCATTCAGGCTTTTACACAACACTTGAATCATTGTTGTACACAATGATTTTTTCTACTTTCAACTTTGAACTCGATCTTTCTGGCACTGTTGTCAGATTTCAGACAACAATCTTAAATTTGTTTCCTCTGAGCATTTTTGTTGCTTACTGAAAAAGTTTTATATATATTGCCCAATTATTCAGATCTGTATGCTTCCACTGAACTAAAAAAAAAAAAACTAACTAAGCTGAATTAGCTTCACTGTCTAAATGTGGAATTAACAATATACTAAAGAACTAGATAGCTCAATATCTATGGAACTGGTGAAACAGTTTCTCATATAGTCTACTCTAAAACATCTGGATCCAAGTCCTGTCCTTTGAACAAACACTGAGCCTGACAGGGAGGTTTGTTTGCCTTTCAAAGCAACGTAGCAAGCTATAAAGATATCACCAGAAGATTAAAAGCATTAGAGGCAATGTCAGTGGATCATTTTATTTTGCCTACCTATTGCTTGTCAGCATGTTTTTGTTTTTTTTAAAGGACATATGCTCTCCTAATCCAAAGTATCTGATTGTTGTTTTTACAGCCCCAGAAGTGTTTCTCGATGAGCATGCACTAAATCATCATTTCACTATGAAATATATAAATTGCTAAGAGTTGTCCAGTGGGGGGTACATTCTTGTGGTAGACCTTTTTTTTGTTTTTTTTTAAATACAGTAAAGCAACTACACAAGTCCACTTGTATATTATCAGGTTTTCTGCTCATTAAAATAATGCAAACATACCTTTAAAAATGATTTCATTTAATATAATTTTTTTTATTGTATCAATATTTTTGAGAAATTGATTTTCTTGTATTATACAAATTAATTTCTGGATGAGTGGTCACTGGTTTAAAAGTCCTGTATAGGACAAATTTGTCAGTTTAATATTTACTGTACATTAAAGCAATATGTAACAATAGGTGTCATTCACGCTTTACGGTTCTTGAAATGCAAGTCCCATTCTGTATAGTGCCTCGGGCATTAAAGCTTGAGGGTGATGCAAACGGCTAAGTATATTGCTCCATCCATTAAAGGATTTTAATAGTTGAGTTACATTATTGATTTTATTTTACAGTGATAAATACATCACTGATTGAAGGTTTTTCCACATCAAAGATGAATCGCAACAGTCTTGCGTTTCATACAGTTGGAATAGAGATTGGATGCGAAAGCCATAAAGTTTGTATATGTGACAACTGTGCTAGTACAGCCTTTTCACACTATTGTTTTACAAAGCAGTAATGAGTAATCAGACAAAGGAACTACAGTAGCCCGAGTCCTTGCGCATTCTAATTTGTTATCTGATGTACGGTGTACAAAAATGCACTAAAAATTGTGTAATTCTCCACTTGATCATGTGTTCACAGCTCTCATAAAAAAAACCCGCTTTATTTAAATAAAAAACATTAAAATCAACTTAAGTTAAAGATCAGCCATGTGTTGAATTTATTTATTTTTTATGTAGACTGCAGAGGGTAAAGAGATTGTCGGTTGGTTAAGCACTGTCAACACGCCAAAACAAGACACAGTGCACTGTGAAGCAATAACAAACCAACAAACAAAGACAAATGAATATATCTAACCACGTGCACGAGAATTTTTATCAGAATTTTGGTATTTAGAAGATTCAGAGTGAATGATGATATGTGACAATCAGTCACAGCAATTAGTGTTACTGTTAAGAAGCCTTTTTGTTTTCTCTCACCCATACAGAATGTCACAAATAAATCCTCACTTACATTTGCATATTAATTGGATCTGAGACGTCAAGCATCTTTCATTAAGCAAAATGATCTGCATATTTGGAGACATAAAATAGTTTATTTCAATGTGGGAAAAGAAGTCATTGAAAATTGGCCGCATATGGGATGTAAACTTTGGCTGATCCATTAACCCTTTACCCCCTGGCAGCATATTGAACACAAAGCAAAAACAAGCTGATTAACAATAGGGATGTTGTTTCTCACACTCAAACAATGCTAAGCCAGATGCAATAAAGGAGCAGTGAGATCAAATACTTTATTATAAGGTATTTATATGTTATTTTTTTGTAAATTTTAAAATAATTGATATTTTTATAACAGTTCAATTTGCATTTGTTTGATAAAAAGACGAAAATGAAAAATGATCTGCGCAAGCTGCAACATGGAAATTATACAGTGCTCCAGACGGCGACTGAATGGTTGCATTTATTTGAGGTTTATCCAGAGACTGTGCAAGTACAACCTTAAATTTATATATAGAAAGTCAGTTTCTGTGGTTTAGTGTGCTGTGATGTCACATTAGAAGTGATAATCAGAGATGCAGTCGGAAACAAGCAGGAAACTATGGGTAAATTATCTCCATGGCATTATCATTGTAGTGGCTGCATAGGTTCATTATTGCAGTACACGTAGCTGGTGTTGGAAGACTTCTAGTAACATTTGCTAATGTGGGAAACGATAAAACATACCTGTGCCAAGCATTTAGAACAACTTCAACAGATTTGAACAGTTTTGCTTAAACTTCCTTAAAGTGCTGGTGCCAAAAGAGGGCTAGCCTCTCATGAAAGAGCCCAACTTGTTGGTTTGGTTTTCTAAATTTGCATGGCACTGCATATGCCAAAATGCTAATGCCTTTTAGTGAATTTGGAAGTACTTTCACATGGTATTTTCAGCCATAGTGACTTTCCTGAAAATTTCCATGGAACACACTGAGGATTTTCCAATTCAAATATGACATAAATGTTAGCTTGAACTTGAGGATGAATTGATGAGACTTTGGTGGTTGGTCATTGTGAGCTCACAAAAAAATGACAAAAACATGTCACACAAATTATACTAGAAAATGCTTTTTCAAAAGATATCAAATTTTATTTCCAAAATCTGCAATATGGACAAAAGTATTGGGTCACATTGGTTACTTTTTGAGGGATGTTTTCAGTCTCATTGCCACAACTGAATGAACTCAGCCACCTAGCCAGGCAGTTTGCTTTACGTTTGTGAAAGAATGGGTTGCTCTAAAGAGCTCACTGAATTTGAACGTGGCACTGTAATACCATTGCAAGAAGTCGGTTTGTGAGACTTCTTCCCTTGTAGATATTCTGCCATCAACTGTAAGTGGTATGTGTGCAAAGTGGAAGTGTTTAGGAACCACAGGACCTCAGCCACGACGTGGCAGACCATGTAAAGTTACACAGCAGGTCACCGAGTGCTGAGGTGCATAGTGCAAAAAAGTCACCAACGCTCTGCTGACTCACTAGCCGTAGCAGGTCCAAATATCTGCTTGGCATTAACATCAACATAAAAACAGTGCGCCGGGAGCTTCATGGTAGTGTAGGGGTTTCCATGGCCGAACAGGTGGCCCAGTAGCTTTTGTCTGTACAAATTATAAAAAATGCTACTTGAGGTCATCACAGACACTTTTCTAATCATTATTCAAGCAATCGAACTGGAACGCAGTAATTTTGACTAGCTTGACTATGTTGCTGGGTTAGAGATGTTTGTTATTAATATTCTGCAGCACATTCGAATTGTTGTCTACTTTTGTGGACACACAAAGCCACTACACTCGCATAGCTTACTGTATGAATGTGAGCTGTAACTGTATTCATGAGTGGACTCATACATTTTGGTATTACTGTAATTGAACTGAATGGTGCCCAGAGGTATGACTGCTGACTTTTTTTGACCATCTGTCTATGTCTACACATACACAGACACGCACATAAATTGCATTGAACAGTTGAGTACTTTCATGTTCTTGACTTCATCATAGATTATAATCTGATTGGAAAGCAACTTTATTCACTTGTAGGATGTTACGCATTCTTTCCTTTGCACGGCACCACAAAACAGAAGTGGTACAAATGTATAAGTAATCGCACAATGTAAAGAGCTTCAGATTTCGGCATAAATCATACTTGCATTTGAATCAGCAGTTCTGTTTTTATCTTCTTTTCGGATTAGGCCTTGAGGGACCCAACCCCGTGATTATCAAAATCCCTCGTGTCATCTGCAGTTGTCTTTCAAAGTTATTCTCAATAGCTCCAACTCTGCCCTGCTAATTACTACAACAGCTAACTTCCCTTGAAAGCATCATTTGAACATAATGTGCTATTGTCTTAAGATTGTGTACTTCCAGTGATAAAATTTTCTTTCTCTTAGTGCACTCTGTTCTTCAAAAGTAAATAAAATCCCAGGACAATAAGAAAATGCCAAACAAAGTGGACAAGGGGGGATGGATGTTGTTTGTCTGAAATCTTTGTGTGTCAGACACAGCCATGCTTTGTTTGCCGTGTCTGTTGGCCATTCTAAAGGGAAAAGTGACATTGGTTGTTTCGATATGATTAAGACACACAGGCTGGTAATGGAAAGGCTGTGTATCGCATGGTCTACATAGTTAGGGGCTAGACTTGTGAATAATTTGATTAGGTTGCAGGGGAATATATCTGGAGGATTATGTAAATGGCGGTGCCCCCATGCAGAATTCTTTTGAACTCTTCAGAACTCACATCTGCCGGGGTCGACAGCTAGACAGGATGGCTGCCTTCTTGTAGCCTGATTCCTCTGTGTTGGAGGAAGGTGTTTAAAGGTCATTTTTGGTACAAACAGACTTGTCCTCAAAGACCTCTCTCTTCTAAAGAACTTCAATTTATTTTTTGTTGATGCCCATGCAATTATCATTTTCTTTGAGTCAACAATAGCTGAGCTTAGGACAATTATTGTTGTATACTAATTAGCCAGACTGTGTGCGTGTGTGTCACCAGTAACCTCTTGCATGCACAGGATATGTACACAAAGGAATAGCTTTGACCTGTTTACAATATATTTAAGGTTATATCTGCCTCTCCCTCTGTGCCGTCTGATTATGAGATTTTCCCCCAAGCCTTATTTGGTGCATTTCTGGGTGGGGATATGTTTGTGTTGAGCACTATGGCAACCAAAGTCAAGGTGACCAAGAGCATGTAGCACACATTAGATTACCAGAATAGAGACAGCAGACAATGCAGTCAGCACAAAATGGCATTTATCTGCAACCTTATTGTAGGGATTTTTGAGACCATCCCTGGGCTGACTGTGGATTTATTGTCTTGGTGAGTCTGACCACTGTTAGCTGTATTAAAACACAGGGACCACTGCTTACACAGTGGCTTCTGTGTGTGCTGTGTGCCTGGTCACAAACACCTTAACAGAAGTGGACAAGTGGGCATCTTGGCTTTCTGTGAACCACCTTTCATGATAGAAAGTGTTTCCGTGAAGCCTCGTGTTCTGTCTTTTGTCGTTTGAGAAGCTTTGAAAAGATTGTCTTCATTATACCCTTACAAAAATATAATCCTTAAGTATTGTTGAAAGAGTGATAGAGTGTAATAAAGTAGGCTTTTTACTGGAAAGCCATTTGAATTTCACTCAAAGCAATTCCATTATTCTGCGCTCTAAGTGTTCTGAGCTTATTTGATCAATCGCCAGAAAAGCTAAAACGGTGTAATATTAGCAGCTGGTTGAAAATCTGGTCAGCTCAGAGCAGCACATGCAGAATATCGCTGGCAAATTATGTTTGCTGCTGCGCTGCGCTGTGCTGCGCTGTGGCTGCGAGTGAATGTTTGGGCCTTCAGAGATGAATTTGTGTTTGAGGCTGCTCTGTAGAAATCTGAGTGCCAAAACAGTAAAAAACAGAGTCATTTTGGCAGGCAGTGGATCTGTGGGATTTAGTCTCACTTAAGAAACGTGGAAAAGAAAACAATCGGGTTATTACAGTTCTTAACCTCTCGTAACTTCCGTCAACATATGAGCATCTATACCGTGGAGGATATGTGAAATGTGGGGAAAGTGTGACTTTCTGCTCATGGGTGTTCACAGCCAGTTTCCTCTCTCACAAAAGCTGAAGTCCTAAAATATTGGCTGAAAATAAGTCTGACAAACCTCCCACTTCCCTTCTTTCAGAATGCTTTTTTTTTTTATTCCCAGGAATGTATGCAGGGCACTAAGCGGTTACTTTACCAACAGGAAGGATGATACAAGGACAAACTGTAATTATGTTCAAAGATACAGATTCAGCCCAGTTTTTACTTGTAAAACTTAAGCAATCAGTTTTGGAATCTAGCAGAATCCTCTTTTGTGGTTGTCATGTGCTATTGAAAGAGTCTGTTTTGCCCCGGCTTGTGACCACTTGTTGAAGGGTTTGAGAGTGATTTAGGGAGGGCAGCTGGATAACAGAGATTTTATTTATCTATTCTGAGAGCCCTTTATTTTTGCGAGCAGTTCTCAGCTTGCAGTTGCTTGACTTTATGGCAGATTTTCTGAATTGTGTGAAGTGAGTATGACTAAAGGGAGGAACAGCTGTGGGGGTGAGTGTGTGTAAAAAATGTGAAGAAAATGGAAAATGCCAGAGATGTTAAACAGAGGGCAAT
This sequence comes from Pterophyllum scalare, assembly GCA_024447675.2. Lineage (NCBI taxonomy): Eukaryota > Metazoa > Chordata > Actinopteri > Cichliformes > Cichlidae > Pterophyllum > Pterophyllum scalare. The sequence continues at coordinate 15,333 of JAMQGT020007923.1, forward strand.
CTAGATGTCTGGAAGTGCTGCTCGGAGTGCTAAAAGCTGATTTCCTGTGGCTCTGCTGTAGTGAAAGGAAGGCAAAACATTTTACAAAGATTAGGAACTTTTATATGGGTGATGTTTTCTAACTTAATGCTCTTTTAATTCAACATATTAATATTTTAATATTATAATTGAATGGTTTAGATCAGGTGAAAGCGCTGGATGACCTAAAAATCACAAGAGTCGCAAGAAATATGAACTTTTTTCGACTGCGTTTCTCACGGCTTTGTGAAACCTCTCCAGGCATCTGAATATGTGATTGTTCTGTGCCGCTACGTGTGTGAGGATAGATATGGAGGCATTATTACCCAGGAGAGGTCATGGGTCAAGTATTAAGCAAGCTGCCTGCTTGGAGCCCTGCATCAGAGATTTCACTCTGTTGGCCCAGGAAATACTCCTGTGTCTTGTCTAAATAATCAAGGAGTCCTTCAGCGTACAGTTTTAGAAACTGATAAATAAACACAAGAGACTGAGATTAAGAGGAAGTATCACTGCAAGAAGCCCACAGTGCTAAAGTGAAGATTTTTCCTCTTAATTACAGATCAACACAGTGCTGTTTACAGATCCTCGCTCTGAAACAGGAATGCCCTGTTTATCGTGCGCTTTTACCTTTAGTCTCATTTTCTCAGTTTCATAACAGTGTTGTTTGACCTTCTACATAGGAACAGTTTGTTTTTAGCCTCATTCCTCTAAAAATGCAGTAAAACAATGGAACCGACTCAGATAGGAAGTCACATCTCACCATATCAAAAACAGATTAGAAACCGAAGAAAAGGCCAAAATACATGTATGCATGAACACAACAGCGCCGGCAATGAAAACAATGAAGGCACTCAGTATTCTTTCTTCTCCCCCCCCTTCTTTGAAATATACTGTATTGCTAAATTTGTGTGGCTGCTGCTTACTTTATTATAAGTATAATTATTATATATGTTGGAAAAAGTAATGGCATTAAAAGGCCTTAAGCTCTCTCTTCTATCTGATCTAACTGCCATCATCTGAAAGCTCCTGGCTGCCTCCTGTTAGAGTCTCTAAAGAGGGACAAAGTTAGAGTGAGCATTATCACACAAACTCAAAATAACCCCAGAATTCAGACAGTGCCTTATTAGGTCATGAATCCACAATGGGAAGGAAGTGTACAAAAATTTATTGACAAGGCGAGTGTTTTGAGTCCAGGCACAGGACAAGATAACCTAAGTTGGAGCTGCTGGCTGTGACTTCTTCTCTGAGACCAATTAAGAAGATTTTGCATAGTTTAAGACGGGTTTAGTTGAATTAGTTAAGGTAAAAATATGCGGGGCTCAGAATGTACTAGGCATACACAGAGATATGTCATTGTCTCGGGCTTATTAAAGAGCAAACTGAGTAACTGAATACCTTGCCTTGTAAGAGACAGAATATTGAACATTTTCCTCCATACCTCTGTCATGTGTCGGAATATTATGGTTTAAAATTGCCCTCCAGTCATATGCTAGCCAAGCCTCACAACTGTTACTCCAGTTATGGATTAGTTACTGAAAGAACAAGACAGTTTAGTTCAGCAAGTAAACTACATTTACATTGTAAATAAAAACAACCGCAAACTACCTATTTATAGATGCACTTCATAAAAGCACTTGTCTATTCCCCAACAAGCCTCGCTTGTGCTTTGTTCCCGATTCTGTCCTTGAAAAGGACAAGAAAACTGACAGTCCATGGGTGTGTGCTCGCATGCGTGTCTGCGTTTGTGTGGCAGTTGGCTAGGGTGGGGTATATGGCGTCACAAGTGCTCCAGTTTAGGAAAAGTGACACTTTGCCTTGAAAGACTCTTCAGGTCAGCTAGATAAGGAATTTAGTGGCTTTATCACAAATGCCACTATTTAATTTAAAAGGGTGAGGCACTTAGGATCTGGCAGCAGTCTTTCAGTCTAGTGATAAATTTGCAAGAAAGTGGAAAAGATTGGAGCCTGAGAGCAGATTAGCAGGATACAAATATAGAAGTGACATTATAGTGGGTATTAGTCAGGTGCTGAACAAGTGGCTGGTTCCTGATAGCTCTGAGAATGGGGCCTGACTGCAGGCTTGTGCAGTGGGTGGGTGCAGGGGTTCTGGACACACTACAAATAATCGAGTAGATAGGATAAATAAGACCAGTTTTAGTTCTTCTAAACAGCTTTAAGCTCTGTAGAATATTTATAGTGCCCTATCAGTCTCAGGTTTGATAGCATTATGTAAAATCATGAAGCTATTGCATTTCACTTTGTTGATTCTTTGTGTAGCTTTTCCTGTCGTCAATCTGTTTTTTTTTTTTTCTGGGTAAGAGTAGAAATGTGGAGGAGCCTCAGTCAAAACAGAAAGAGGACCTGCCCTGAATTACTCACTTTGTTAGAATAGAAACAAGCATACAGACAACATAACTGCAGTAGTCACACACAGCCCTGAAATAACCAGGTTAATGACATTAATTACTAATGTAGTCAAGAAAGAGTTATTTCTTTTCACAATTAATCCTCCACTTTTCTTCATTTATTAATCTATAAAATGTTTTCAATTTAAATTGATCCTCAATGTCGAACCGTGTGTTAGTAAGTTTAATAATGTGCTGTATGACAAACACTCTCCACATTTTCAGTGGTACACTTTGTAGTACACTACATCCATGATGTACTTGTTTGCATTGTTTCTAAATTTAAACGGCATGTTTCCTGAAATCAAGCACAGCAAAAAAATAAAAAATAAATAAAATTGTGTAGATTTAACGTTCATATTTAAGTCAAAACAGCAACACAACAGATCCACACAGGAAACCTTTTGAAGCGACGTGGCAGCCAGAGGGCTGTAGAAGGTCACTGAAATCCGACAACTTCAAGCGATGCAGGCGAAACAACTGCTGGGCGGGTCACTAACAGTGTAAATGTAGTTTACTGTCTTTTCTCAGTTTCAAGGCGAGTGACTGACGTGACTTCCACTGAGAGCAAAGTTTGATACATATGACAGGGATACATATGTTAAAGGTTTACGCAGTCAGAGCCCGGGATGCCCACTACCGATCGGCCAATGACAAAGTCGCGGGTGACGAGCCATACTTGTCAATGTGAGCGCACTTATGCACTTAAAATAGCAAAGTAAAAGTACGAAACATGTGATAAGTTCTAGCTCGACAAACCAATTAGCTAATTGTTTCACCTGGTGAGAGAACAGTTTTTTGTATTGCTGTGTTCCTCAGACTTTATCATTTTGTATTTTCACTGCAAATCAAGTGATATCAAGGCTAAATATTGTTGTAAAACACCTAGCAGCAACTTCTTCTTTCATTTTTGTCACACATCAATAAGCCAACACAGTAAAAAACCCACAAACAAAACTGCATTTGATCACCTGCAGGCCTCCCACCTGAAAACACTCCTGCACACACCTGCATGCCAACAGCTGTGGAAAGGCACCTATTTTACTTCTGTACTGCTCCTTTTCTCATTTACTTCTAGGCTGTGCTCCTCATTTCAATAGTGTATAACTAGAAGGACTTAGATAGACAGTGAATTAAGTCCCCATGTGAAAGCTGGAATCAGTAAATGGTTACTATTTTGCTTGATAATAAACTTAGATTATTGCTTTATCATAAAATTGTTCTTCAGAAAACATTCTGTGGAACAGCTGGAAATACTAACCACTAGCACTATATGAAGTAGATAAAACTGACAGACAGGAGGTTCGCCAAGGAACATGGGTACAGTATTAAGAAAACATACTGTATGTATCTATGGGTGGGATTTTCCTCATTCTCTGCCCCTAAATTTCTCTTTGTATCCTCCCTTTTTTTTTTTTTACTAAACTGTCCTTTTTCCACTTGTCCCCCCTCCCCTCTTCCTTTCTCCTGTTCCTTTTTTGCAACAGTTGGTGTGTGTTCATCTTGGCAGCACTCCATAGTCTGTTTGATGTGGTTTCCAGAAGTCCTGAACTGCAGTCCCTGGCCACTCTTTCTGTCATCGGTAGACCTGCTGTCTCTTTAGCCTCCATTGACTCCATTTAACCTCCTCCTACCTTCCTCACATTGAAGCAGCTGCTTTCCTTCCCGCTGCACATTTCTGCATGGAAATGATCTGATTCCCATTATTTGGTAGTAAACTGGATTTTGCTGTGGACTGCATACACAAGCAAACTCTTACTAATACAGTTTGCTCTCTAGTCAGGCTTTCACTACATTGCAGAACATCTTCTAGGCTCTGTTCCAGGCACTGGAGAAAAATTAAAGAAGCCTACTATTTCCCTGTTGTAAATATAAATTAGGGAGGCCTAAATTTATGATCCGCTTTTTAAGTCATGAGCCTCCCAGGGCTTGTACTTTTTCCATCCCAATAATATGTAAAACTAGATCAAAGTTAATCAGCTCTGTTGAACCCATTTCTACCAGTGACCTCTACACACTGTAATTTGAGTGATAGAAGAAGGAGGGGAAGTAGAGACAGCCAGATAGTAGCTTTGAAGAGGGCCTGTAGAGGACAGTCAGTGACCCTATATGGGTGCCTTTCCTGCATATACCAGCACGTTTAAAGGGAAACTGATAGGCAGGTGAAATATCTGCCACTTACAGAAAAGAGGCAGTGACTGGGGAGGGCAGACAGGACAGAATGGATATGGATTGGGTCGCAAGGCTGACGAGGCCATCCTAAGGAAATGAATATTCCTTGCAAAGTACACTTGGTGACACTTGGGTCTAAGGACAAAACACAGGAGCAAAGGAAATTCATTCCTCACTTTTATTTGCCATAGAGAAGCAGTGGATCATGTTTTTAACGTCTCATAACACTTTACATGCCGTACTGGGCTTTTTGTGGTGGTATTACTTCAAAGTGTGCGTTGCTGTGTCCCGACACGAGTCACTGTAATAATGCAGCAAAAATAATATGAAGTTTTGAGTGCGGGCTTGAAGCAGAAACACACAGGGATTAATCAGTCAACTTTTTTCTTGTTCTGAGGCGTATACATATCCACTTTCACCCCACCAGCGGAGATGCATGTTATTACCGAGTGGACTTCCACTTTGTATCAGATGAAGGCGGTGCGGTGGAGGCACAGCTAAACATGCCCAGGGGGCTGAAGTGAGATCGGTGTCTCATTTTCAGGGGCAAACAAACACATACAGGGAGCAGACATGGCTGTCACATCTCCCTTAGCTCCCCCCTGTCACCCCTGAGGGCAGCGGGCAGGGGCAACCTCTGCGCTCTGGTGATGCCACAAAAAACTACATGTACTGTCGCAGAGATGGAAATACACGAGCAGGCACGCGCACACATCATTTGCAGCGCAAACACACAGATGCATAAGCATATGTTGCATTTGTTCTGGTTGCTATACAAACTTTCTAAAATACAGCAAAATTAGTCTTCGGTATTCCCCGGAGATCACCACTTTGACCTTCTAAGCTGAAAAGCAGCGTGTTTAGTCCACAAACCTGGCTCCATTTTTAACTTTCCCAGATTGATCAGTGATTGTGCTGGCGCCGAGCAGCTGTATAGCTTTACATCAGCGAGGAGGAGGTTTAGCGGTTTTCAATAGTATTTCAGGATATCCTTGCTGCTGCTGCTGCAGTTTTTGGCAGACTAACAGCTGCCACCAGCATTAGTGTACAAGCAGACACTTCTTAATGTTCCCCAGTCCTGGCCTCATGTGTCACATGGACTCCATCCAGCCTAACCCACTTGCCATCCACAGTGGCTGAATTGGTTGAAAACAGTTTGAGACCAACAATTTGCAGTATGCCTAAAACTATCCTTTCATACTGCTTTCAAGTTAGTAGCAATAAAGTGACCGTGTTTTAGTGGCAAAAGGCAAACAGAGGACAGACACCTTACTAATTATATGCGATTTATTATCGCAGATGAAAATTACTTAAGGTCTCTGGACCAAGGGAAATTAGTTACATAGCCCTGTTGCTTATAATTTGACAACACTGCCTTGAATTCACTGAGATGTAAAATTAATTCTTGCAGTTGTTTTCAGTGGGACTTTCATGTTTGCTTTGCTCACAGTTAAAAATCTGAGAAAAATACAAATGATTGGGCTTGGCTCAGTAACTTCATTGTGCAGGGAAAAGAAAGCCAAACTGGACGGGGTTCAGTGGTTTTAGGCCTTTTGAGGGTTGGTGTGTCAGGATTTATGTATTTAATTACACACTCATTCTGCTAATGTAAGTAGAGAAAAAAGGAAAAAGGATAAAAAGCTCCATCAAGCCTATAAGCTTGTAGTTTCCCTCTTACTGAAAGTTGGCCACCGCTGCTGTTTAGCTCCCCTTGAACTGGGCTAATACTTGTCTATTCCGATTAGGATTAGTATGTGTAGCATGGGCTCAGGGACCCGGGCCACGTAATCTAATAAATCAAGATAAAAAACTCCGAGATTGGTTTACAGAGGGCTCGGATTTACTATTGGCCATCTCAGAGAAACAGGGATTAGCACAGCATTTGGTGCTGTACTTACACACCCCCATTCTGTGCATACGAAGACCGAGCGAGAGAGAGAGACCAAGGCGGAGGGAGGGAGAAAGACTTAGAGGGAGGGGGGTGGAAGAGAAGGACTGGCTAGGGCTTTATATTGCCTAACAGACAGCAAGTTAAACTTGCAGTGACAAGGTCAGGTAAGTCCTTGTACAAAAGGCTTTGTTCCATAGGCAGATTAAAGGTCTCTCTGACAGTTTTTACACTTTTGGATCATGTTGAACATATTAGAAGTTAATCTTGTCTGTGAGGGGAAGAAGCTCTGTGGCCACACGGATGAGCGGTGGGAACGGAGAAGACAAAACTTGACATAAAATAATGAAACCTTTGCATAATTTTCCAACAGTTAACGTCTTCTTATGATTTGGGTGGGTTTTGTAGTTCCTTCCTTTCCTTCTCTAATAAACTGAAAAGAAAGCAGAATCACATGCACTATCACATAGTTGAATAATGTTAGTGTTTATTTTCTAACATCTGCTTATTTGGATTACCTCCCAAAGCCACATATATTGTACTCGACTTTGTGCTGTTTTTAAAATTTTTTTTTTTTTTTTTTTACATATTTTTACTTATTTAGTGATGAAGCTGCAAAGTTTTTTTGTTTTTCATGTGGTATAGATGATAGAGTTTTGGTGTTCTCAGTCTGAAGAGGTGAATGCATTTAAAAAAAATGTGTGTAGAGCTGTAGCTGAGTTATATATGTGCCGCTCTTTAAAACAAGGAGATTATGTTTCCTGAAGTCTGGTTTTATATTTATATATATATATATATATATATATATATATATATATATATATATATATATATATATATATATATATATTAAAGAGGATTTTCAGAACATTTGCAATGCTTTACAGCACAGTGAAGAAGCCCTGTTGCCTCACAGCAGGAAGGTCCTGGGTTCGATTCCACCTTGGTTGGGACCCTTCTGTGTAGAGTTTGCATGTTCTCCCCATGTTTGTGTGGCTTTTCTCTGGGTACTCCGGCTTCCTCCCACAGTGCAAAGACATGCAGTTAGTGGGGTTAGGTTAACTGGTGATTCTCATAGGTGTGACTGTGAGCATTAATGGTAGTCTGTCTCGCTGTGTTAGCCCTGCGACAGGCAACCTGTCCAGGGTGTACCCCCTTTCTCACCCTATGACATCTGGGATAGGCTACAGCTCCCCTGTGACCCCAGTGAAAATGATAAGCGGAAGAAAATGGAAGGATGCAAGTATTTAATGACGAGTAAAGGAAGGGTTTGCAGCTGTGGCATGAGAAATGAAAATGTTTAGTTTAAAGATAGTCAATTTGAAATTTTAAGGAATTTGAGGATTTCATCATCTGCATCTTTAAAAGATTACAAGAAATCCAGAGAAATTTTTGTTTGCAGGGACCAAGGCCATTAAACAGTAGTGAATGCCCTTGATCTTTAAGCTCCGAGACAGTATAATATTAAAAACTTACATGATGAAACTGTGCCATACAGAGAGGGGGGGGAAACAACAGATAAACAAGTCTTGCTGCCTTCTGTGGGCCTTAACATGTTTAAAAAAAGACTATGGTGAATTGGTGAACTGACAAATGATCTTCATTCCATTAATCTGAAATTCTTTTTTTCCAAATCATGGATGCTACACTCTTCAAGCTAAAGACAAGAATGGCCATCTGGCATGTTATCACTGCACAGTTCAAAAGCTAGCATCACTGATGGCATCAGGGTGTATTAGTGTACACAGCATGGGCAGGTTGCACCTCTGTGATGGCACCTTTAATGCTGAACAGTACTTACAGACTTTTGATCAGCGCATGCTGCCATACAGGAAGGTCTTTTAGAGAAGGCCTTGTCTATTTTAGCAAAACACTGCTGAATCACAGGTAAACTGGGGTGCCTGCGCTTCAGACCTTTATTTCAGAAAACATTTGGAGCATTATGAAATGAAGAGTACTACAAAGGAGGACCCCTTAACAATATTTCTTATTGGGTATGTATATGCTTTGAAAATTATAGCAGATGGTCTTGACAAATGTTTAGAGTTAAAGAAGGAGCACAGCAGCAAACATGCTGCTGTCTAAACAGCATGTATTTTTTTTAAAAAAAAGCCTATATCAAATATCTTATATTATTTTCAACTGAACTGAATGTAGGATTTAAAAGAACTGCCGAACTTTTGATACAATAAATCCAACATTTTTAGACACAGGGTAACAGGTAATAAGAAATGTCTAGTATTTGTGATCATGCAAAATGTAGAAGCAAATGTACAGTATGCTGTTTCAGGGTAGGACAGCATTTTTTTCCCCTTTTGACTGATAAAACATCTTAGGAATTGGAGAATTATGCGTGTGCGCGCACGTGTGCGTGTGTGTCACTTATGTATCTGGTGGTGGTGTTTTATTTTCTTCAGAAACTAAGGCTAAATGACAAAAAAAAAAAATCCACCTGAAATTTGAGCTCTTTCTATTTTCTCTCTGCCTCCAGGGTTTCCCATAAAGTTTTACATATCAAAAGTGGAATGTTCTTTCATCTGCTTGCATGTCTTGTTAAGCAATATCAAACGCAGCAAATTCTTTCTACATCCACATATAAAGGTTGAAAAATCCTAGCAACACATCCCAGCTTGTGCAAAAGAGGCCTTTTCTTTCTTTCTCAGGGAACTGTTAGCAATATCACTGGGCAATTAGCAAGGAAACGAGAGAGAATTGGAGAAGCCAATTACTTCTGCGAGTTAGCTAAAGGCCATTTTAAACTGTGTGCCCATGACATAATAATGTTTATGGTAAATATTATAGTTGGAGACAGTGAGTGCATGGCGTGAGAGGCAATGAAAAAAAAAGGCATCAATCTCAGATCGAGAATAATTTATTAAGATCTGAGATGCGGCAATTACGTGGAAAGGACCAAAAAGAAAAAAAAAAAGAAGAAGCCAACTCTCCAGGAACCGCATACATGATTGCAATCTTGATTAAATCCCCCTGGATCTAATGAGTTGATTTTCTGCTGTTAATATTGCATTGGCTGATGATGGATTCGTTAAGATAATGGAACGAAGCTAAAATATAAATGACTCCCTGTCAAGGAGCAGATTTTCGTCATTTTCTGTCTGACACCTCCGCCGTGGGGATTTGGTGAGGCCTTTTTGTGTTTAGAACCATCAGGATCTGGAATACTAATTGCTCATGTGTGGACGCTTCTAATGCTTCTCCTCCTCTCTGCACCCCCCCCCCCGCCTATCCTCTTGGTAAATATCTGCTCTACACAGAAACAAAGAGAGGAGCTTCTTTTCTTCAATGCTGATGAAAGTGTTCCTGTATATGTTTGATATAATAAAACGTATAACATGATACATCAACAGTTTTCACATAACTCAGCTCATTTCTGTACGCACCCCCACCCCCTCCCATTTCGACTGTTAAATCAGACATGTACTTAAAACTGTGCCAACAAAAACTAAAAAAAAAAAAGTCTTTTATTGAACTATGCTTTTTTTCTTTAAATAATATGTTCTCCCTTTGGTGCCATGCAGAGCAGCTGAGCCAGTCTTTCTGTTTTTACTCTGTTCAATGTATAGAATATCGATCCCACATCAGACATGAACTACAGTGCTGCATGTATAATTTTATCCCTAAATGTGGCAGGAACCTAATGTAATAAGCATTTATAATAATCAAGAGCAACAGTCTGAGAGGAATATGCTGAGATAACAGGAGAAACGCACTACAGTATTTAGAGCTACACTGAAGATGTTTTCGGTCATCTGATGCCAGGAAGATCACATAGTTTGTGTAAAAGGATACGATGTGTACCTTGATGTAGTGCACCTATCGAATTCCAAACTTTTTTTCTTTCTTTCATTTTTGTAATTACCATTGTTTTCAAGTTTCATGCTTGGCCTGACCTTTCCTTTGTGGCGATTATGATATTGTTTCTTTTTTTTTCTTTTTTCTTTTTTGCGCGCATTAGTACGGGGAAACGCGTCTGATTGGGCCGTCCGCAAGACCCCCTTTCTTCTGTGTGTCACTTTTTGTGTCCTTTAACATGGTTTTACTAAAAAGTCTTTTTTAATCAATCAAGAAGCAGGCAGAAAATAGGCTTTGTCATGGCTGGGCCCAGGGTCGTGTGATGCCTGCTCTGCCTGGTGACAGGTCTTCAAAAGGGATAAAAAGGAATATTTTGGGGGCAAAACGGGGGTTTCCATGGCGCCGGCACTTGTTGCACATGGATCACCATTCTTTGGTTCGGCGTGAGATTGAGGTTTCAAAGGGCTGGACAACAAAAATTAGGCGAGGAGGGGACAGCGGAACTGTGGAGGTAGCTGCCCTCAAGCCCCTGACTCTGTCCTCTCCTAGGGGGAAAGGGAGAATAGGAGCCAGAAGTAACAGAACAAAAAGGGGCCTACTAGGTGCTGTCAAATATGCATGAGTAAATGATCAGTTGCTCACTCTGCAGCATGTTGAAAAACTCAGAAGGAAACACAGACTAGAGGATGCAAAGTACAGACCTATTCAGTGAGAAGTGTATTCTTGTTGCGGGTTCCACTTCATGTAATTAGAGGTTGTTTCATGTAGAATGAGGTCACGTAAACTAGTAAGTTTCTGAGTTTATGTGTGGGAAATGAAACCAGGAAACTTAGACAATAGACTGGCAGTCATTACAGCAAAGAGGGTTATTATTTAAAACTGTTCTGTTCGGTCGAGCAGCTTTTCATGTGTTCCGGTTATTTAAATTGGTAATAATTGAAACATTACAGAGTGATGGATCAGCTCAGCTTGTTTACCATATTTAAGTTTAGAAAACCTTTACTATATGTGGTGTGGTTGTGGTTTGCACTGTCTGCGCATATGCCACTGACATATGAATGCATGCATGCACACACACAATCATAGATGATTAGCTTGGAGCTCCTTTAACTTCTGTAAAAATGTCGTTGGCAGTGATTACCTTTGTGCTCCACCTTGAATTTCTCTAACAATTACATATTATTCTGACTTTGGGAAATGGCATTGCGAGGTCAAGGTTTTTACGTGTCAGGAGTCCTTTAAGCAATTTGCAATAATTTCCATAGCATCATCACTGCCACCTCCAATAACAAACAAGGTTACACACGTGTTGCTCCTTACACGCACACAATCAGAGATGAACATACTTCAGTGTTGGAGGGCTTTAGTTTGTTTGCACTTGGATAAAAGAGGTCAGAAGCTCCAAAAGCACATTTATCTGCAGGTACTGATCAGCACTAAAGAGTGTTCACCTTATGAAAGAGTTGCATATCCCTGCCATGCTATAGTTACAACTGATAATGGTGAAATTTCAAAATATAGAGATGAGTGTAGCTGCGTGTTATTATAATTTTTGTGTATTTATATATTTATTTTGCTATTTCAGGTTCTCAACAATGTGCTTCCAGTGTGTTTAAAAGGTTGCTGCAGTTGGGATATGTTTCTTGATAGGATTTTATCATGCTAGGCATGCTCTGTTTCCTGATGAATATATTAAAATTATTACTGTGCAAACAGAGTTTCTAATTACTGACCTGCTTGCCATTGTACTGTGCATTCTGTATGCCCCCCTTCTTCTCCATGCCTTGTTTATTTATCTGCACCAGTGAATACAGAATAGTCTATGCAATGTCATTTCCATCCACATGAAAATGATTTTGAAAATGCCAATCTTGCCTATTATACAGTGTAATTACTTGTCTGCTTTTTGATTTTATCATATCTTCAGCCAGTGGGAAGATACTTGGAGAGGCTAAACATCTTAGCGGAGCTTGTCAGCAGATGATTTGGAGTGGGAAAAAAAATCCCAGTGAATGTGCTATCTGTCACATGTACAAAACCGGTGACTGTAGTTTACTGAAGGGTTTACCTAATGTGTGTATAACTTCTTTCAAAATTCAGGGATTGCATCAAGTGAAGGAAATGCCATGTGTGGATATAGAAGGTGGAGTTTTTTTTAGTAAGAGTTGAACTTAATTAAAAGCCTTGAGACAGAAAGCTTGGTACCAGCTCTGTAGATAACAATACAGATTTGTGATTCTCGTGGACTACATTTTTTCACCTACTCAACAAAAACATTCTTAAAAGGCATGCAAAATATGGGGAGATGGAACTACCTTAATGCATTCTTGCATTATGATCGAACATTTGTCTTTTACCTTTGCTTCAACTCAGCAGGTTTTTCAACTTGCATGGCCAAAAATGATATTTTTGAAGTTCAATTTCTTTGTCAACACTGTGCCTCCGACATGCCATCTTACTGTTCCTTCGGACGTAATGTGTCTGTCTGACCCTGTGTGTGTGTGTGTGTGTGTGTGTGTGTGTGTGTGTGTGTGTGCGCGCAGTGTCACCCATGTTACTGGAGCATTTGCACTACATCATGGAAAAGGGCAACCCTGTTGTTTACTTGTCTGCTTGCAATGTTGCACAGGGGGTTGATCAGCAGAGTTGATAGGAGCTGCAATTTAAAAAGAGGACACTGCAGCTCTGAACAAAAACAATTAAAGGAAAATGAAAGACGGCCCCCAAGGGTTAAAAATAGAAAATTATCAACATGCATGCTGGAATCCACTACCCCGCGCACCACCTCCTGCACCAGCACCCACCCGCGCCCCCCCACCCTCAAACTTACTGGGCCTGCATTGTTATGTATGATCAGATCTGCCAGTTCTTCCTCTAAGCTCCTTGTCACATTTTGACTTAATGAAGTGCAACTTAGAAGGGAATTGGGTTCATCATGCTAGTCGCACGATGCTCCCTTGTTGTAGCAAACAGGAGTGGCATGGGACCGAAGCGCTACAGCGCGAGTCGTTATCATTCCGGTCAGTCTGTTTAACACAAAATTAAACAAAGAACTAATTAGTGCCTCATGAATTAATAACTGCACTGTTGCTGAGAAGAAGTTAGGTTGCTGAGGGGAGATATAAAATAAGTAGGAAGATCAGGTTAGAATTATTATTACTTTTTCTGGGATGCATGGGCTCTCAAGGTTAGGAAACTTTTGAGAGGATTTAAGAGTGACTCAACTGGTTCTGCCAAAGTCAGTTTCTGTCCTAATTCAAAACTTTGTCTGTGCTTATTGATGTCATATATAAGGGTGTGTTTTTCTTCATGTAAGAAAACGCATCGACTTTACGTTTTGACAGTGCAAACATTTTCTTCCACAATAAATGAACAAGGAGCAGTCACTATATATTTTCCCTTAATATCTACCCTGACCCTTGAGCTACTGTATGTTCTTTATCTAAGCAGTTTTTTGTCTCCCTGCCAACCAGTCAGTTTTGCCCCCAAGGTTTCATAGGAGAGTGATTTGTTTTATTGTTTGTTCTATAAGACTGTGTCAACTCACCTTCAGCTATGACTTAGAATATTCTAATAGTAGCTTCCTAAGTTAATTTAATTCAGGCATACTGCTAAAATATGAACAAACATAGTTCATCCACTACTGTACAGTTGCTCCCCATGCTTCAATGGGCTTTACAAACTATAGTCTTCCCCTTCAGTCACTGCTCTCCCCCAGCTGGGACGTGGGGCCTGGGTATCCGTGCGCTATTATTCTGCATATCAAAAGGAAAGGAGTGAACAAAAGTACCCATCTTCCTTTTGCATCATCTGGAGGCTCGTTACATTATGTCAACCACTGCAGATTAGATTGAGCTGGGTAAATGTATGGATTTCTGGAGAACATGTATGCACGTGCATATACATCGGAATAATCAGTGCCTGGGTTTTTTAATGTTCTTCCTTTGCTCTTCTTCTCAGATGAGGTGAGCTCCTGTATGCAGTGACTCCCCAGGAAGAGAAAACGAGGTAGGACAAATCCCCAACATGACTGATTACTGTCCCCACCATCTCCCCTGTTCATATCTCCAACAATATCAGGCATCTTCATTAATCCCTGTGGATCAATGTGTCTGGGGGTTGTAAAAATTGACAAATGACTTATTAGAATCCCACCGTTTTATTTTCCAACTGATTAACTCACAGCGATGTTGTACACTATACAGGCTCACTGATGTATCTGTTTTCCAAGGAAGGCCCTCCCCCCTCTCTCTATCTCTCTCTGTGTCTCTCTCTCTCTTTTACAATGAGAGATCTATACTGAACAAAATGCACTGCTAACATTGTGCTGACTGAAAGCTACAACAACAAAAATATGCTTTTGACTGTAAAAACAGACATTTTTGGTTCTTGACATAAACAGCTGTTGAGAAGTGTATTAACTGACATGCAGTGATTATTTACTTTTACAATGCAAAAATACAGTTAATAATCTATTACAGAACTGGAACTTTATACTGGTAGTAACAAAAAAAAAGAGTATTATAGCACCATGGTTTCTCCATTTTTGCATGCCATATTCTTCTTATCTGGGGAGCTGTTCATTTATGCCTGCTTTATGTTGTTGTTGTTGTAGCAACATCCCACATTGTCATCTTGACAAAATAATATAATTTTTCCACTTTATGGCATTTATTACTGTAACAGACATTAGACACAGACATCTAAGTACAGATGACATCCACCAAATTAACAAGAGTATAAAACCTTTTGTTGCTGATAAAAAAAAATCTGCCTCTGTACAATTTGACTCTCGAGAGGACACTAATGACTTGTGACTTGAAGAAACTGGGTTGCTTTTTTTCTCTCCCTCAGATGAAACCTTCTGTGCTAATGATGTTAGCTGGTATGAGCACAATGCTGATGTGGGAGTCTGTCATAAGGATGCATACAACAGCCCTTGCCCCTGGCCTCCTAGTCAAGAGGGATCTAAACATTCAGAAGTGACAGTCTGGGCTGTCTCATGTCAAACCAGAGACCCCTCACTATCACTGGGGGGGTGGGGGGGTGGGGGTGGGGTGGGGTGCATGGCCGTGAATTGAGGTGGAGGGCTACACCACACTCTTTTGTTTCTGGTGGTGTCACTCAGGCACCAGAAAGAAGACACACTCCTTGTATCAATCAGAACCCAAGATACACACCCAGTGTGCTTCCCTGCAATACTATGATGACACTATCCACAGATTTCTACATAGATTGAATAACTCACAGTGACCAGGAGGGTTCGATGATATTCTGCGTGGCCATTTTTCTTTAGATGGATATGCGCACGCAGGGACATCTTTAAACGAGTTGCTTTAGAAGTCCATTGTAGCAAAGTTAAGATTTGACTGTTGTGCAGACTGCATGCAGCCTCTCATTGTCTGACCACATAGCAACAGAATAACTGGGTACAGTTAGTTTAATTGGCTTTTGATGTATGTTAATGCAACTAATCATAAAGGCCAACTTGCTCTAACACAGGGCTGGTATGTCTACCCCCCCCCCCATGTGTTTGGCTCCCGCAGATGTAAAGGCTAGAAAGTGGAGTCCGTCTCTTAGACAGTGGGAGGAAAATTAAACTGCCAAAATTGTTTTCACTGGTTACAGGGGGGTCTCGGGGGACCTCAAGGCTTTTAATTGAGCTCACTGAGCAGAAATTTGTATGGTTGCTTACAAACAACATTGATGTCTCCCTTTACTTCTCTTTGGTCGCAGTGATAGCCGAGGCAGACTGGGTGTGATTGTTAAGTAAGGTGATCATCGCTAAGTTGTTTGTTCTATATTTGTTCATAGGTTTTTTTTTTTTAAATATTTGTAGATCTTCACAGAACATTTACGACTGGTTTGAGAATGATAGATAATTGAAACCCGCTCTCTTTGTTTGGTGTTTTGTTCGTTTTTCAGAATTTGTGTGTAGGAGGGCAATGATTCTCTAATAAACAGGAGTTCATTCAGTCACAAATAAAAGTAAATAAAGCCCACAGTTCGCCGTAGGAAAGATAATTTGTCTCACTGAGAAAAAGAGCAACAACTCATGTAACTTAATTTAGTATTATTGTATCACTCA
Organism: Pterophyllum scalare; assembly: GCA_024447675.2. NCBI lineage: Eukaryota > Metazoa > Chordata > Actinopteri > Cichliformes > Cichlidae > Pterophyllum > Pterophyllum scalare. Next base: position 31,713 of record JAMQGT020007923.1, read on the forward strand.
GTATAGTATAATAACAAAAAAGAGAGGCTGCCTTTCGTTTTCTGTGCTTTTCTTTCTCCTGCACTTTTTTTTTTGTCCATTTAAATTTTTCCAGTGTGTCAAAACAAGCAAAGGCTACATGGAAACGGCAGCCCTGTGTAAATATTTATGATGTAACATCTCCATGTGAATAGACTTTCTTCCCAATCCATCCATCATTACCGGCATATCGTGAAAGCCCACCTCCCGGTGGTGGCTTAGGGCCTTAGGAAGCTCAGACAGGAGCGGCGTGTCCCCCTCTCATTCAAAGTATTTGTTTTTCTTTTGACTTGGGGCAGCCCAGCTGTGAGGGCATTTCATGTGTCAGCCCCTCCATTTTCATTCAGGGCTGACTTCAAAGCCCATTTTGGTCCATTGTTTCTGTGACGTGGCTGCTGGACCTGAAAATGCCCAAACAGAAAAATGTGATGTAGGTCAGGTGCCCCTGGAAAAAAAATGTGATTCTTATGGTCAAAACATAAAGCCCTGGTTACCACCTAACACTAGCTCCACTGCCTGCTGTTGCTCACATACCTCTTTATTTGTTCACAGTGAAGCTAACTGGAAGTTAAGAGTAAGAATAAAAAGGCAGTGCTTCAGAGCGCTTGACAGAAAAATCAATGTTTTAAGTCTAATCCTTTCTTTGCTGCCGCTTTTTTTTTCTTCTAATTTATAACATTCCATCCAGGAACAAAATGTCAAATAGCTTACTTGCTGAAGATGTTCTCTAAATTATATTAGGTTGGAGATTGTACTGAAGCTCTGATTTTTAGGCTTTATTCACTCCTTCTGCTGTGAATGAGACCAGCAGAGAGACACTGAGTATCTGTTGGGGCCTGTGCATGCACAGTTCTTTACCTTGTGCAACGGTTTGAAATGTGAAACATGTCTTCATTTGGTGCAAACAAAGTGGGATGAAGGAATCTGCTGTATTTTTTTTTTTTTTTCCAGGCTCGACAGTCTTTAAGAATGTGAAGGTGCAGTAGATTTATGAGGTTGTGTGTTTGCAGAAGTAGGTAAGTCTACTGCCTTACCTAAGTGGATTACAAGGTTTTAGGCTTTTCTTCTTGCACAACTTATCGGCAGAAAATAGGCGTTGCAGACGTTAGCGAAATATTGCCACCCAGACTCTCATAACATTATCATTAGCCATGGAGGATTGCTGAAATGTGATTAATACATCACCATTTTGACAGAGTGAGCCTGAAAAGGTAATATGGATTATTACAACGGTTGTAGAGCTCAATACCGCCATCCAAGTTTATCCATTTATCTGCAATGATGAGACTCCTTTGTGTTGTATGGCATTGTAACATCTATCTAAATAACAAAAGATATCTCTCCCATACACAATTGTTGTGCTGTTAATATTCAGCCCATGCAACAATACACATGGGAATGGAGTGCTGAGACAAAACTTGACTCAGAACGGGGAAAAGTCCATAGAACATTATGAGCATTATGAATCGATGCTCAAGCCTCTAGTACTGGGCACTTTTTCCTTGGCTTAGGTATCTGATTACCTTCAAACAAAAATATTGCTCCTGTATTGTTCAATTACAACTGGTTGAGTGCTGAATGATGCAATTCGCTATCTGAGAGCTTTTTTTCTTTCTTTCTTTCTTTTTGTATGCACTTTGTGTGTGTTTCATTTAGTTGGCCTTGGACGATGTACGTTGAATAAATGCCATTTTTCTGCTGTTTCAAGTGCCTCTTTTCTCTCTGGATCCATTCAAGCTTTCAATACCTTTTCTCCCCCACTCTTCTCCTGTCTCTTTTTCCACTGAGCAGGAGGGTTTTACTTTACTCCTTTGTCATCCTAATTGATTGCATTAACCTTTTGAGTATTGAATTTCCTGTGCATCACGCCGAGCACAATGTGGAATATTATCATAATCCTTCCAAGTAATGGACACAGGGCAATCAACAATGCTTTAGGAAAAGTACATCTTTGAAAGATGGAGCGTCATATTATTTTCAGCCCAAAGACCTGGATAGAGTAAGACTGTTGAGCTTTAAGAAACTTTGTCAATAAGTGAAGTATTTTTTTAAACCAATTAAAGGGGTTAGGAGGGCTGCTTTCAGTGTTTGCTTTGTAGGAGGTAAAAGGTTTTGTGACTGTCTTGACTTAGTGAAAATTGTGTAAATGACCGCAGATTCACTACAAGGTTGTTCAAATAAGTCTTTGTGTCAAAATAATTCCAAAATCACCGCAATTTTCTATATCTCCGAAAAGTGTCTTAGGAAAAAGGTTTTTTTTGTTTTGCCACTAAGAAATACTGTAGGTTAAATGGTGTGTTATGGCACAAAGACTGGCATTATCATGAAATTAATCAGCCATATTATGAGAGGGGTGTACAGACCGAATGTACTGAACAACTGCTTGCTAATGCTAACAGCCAAATTGCTAGCTAACTATTACAATATTACGAAGGGCCACATCGAGAAAAAAATAAATTGTGCATTAAAGTTAAAATTTTGAGAAAAAAGTCTAAATACTTTTTCTAGAATAAAGTCAAAGTTGTCATTTCAACTCAAATAACGGCGACGGCTGCTATACCCTCTATGCTATGCCTTAGGTAGATGAAACGGCTTGATCAGCTGTCTTGTTGTGTCTTGTGATTCAGCATATTCCCTCTGTACTGCAGAAAGGTGCAATCCTCGATATCCTTGCATCTGTCTGTTGCCAGTTTGTGTGGTTTTTCCTTCTGAGCCGATGCAGCTTTCTGCACCATCTCGTCCTGATACTTATCACTACATCATTTTTATGTACTAAAAGAGAAGTAATTTCCTTGTTACTATAACTGATTCTAAAGTATAGTTTCACAAACTCATGATACAAGACATGGAGGGTATAGCAGACATGGCATGGCAGTTGTTTGACTTGAAACGATTTTAACCTGCACTTTTTTTCTCAAAATAGTATTTTGACTTTATTCTCAAAATGGACAATTTTTTTTTTCTCAACATGCCCCTAATACTATAATACTACACTATAAATCTGAAATTTATAAAATTATACAGCTGAATGTCATGCCGGGTATTGCTAGCTACTCAGGTAGCATAACAGTTAACTCAAGTATATTCACTACATTCAAGAACACAAAACAGTGATCGCGAATGGAGATGCACCACAACATCTGGCTCCTAAGAGATGACCTGCGTTTGCGGTTGGGTATTTCTGAAATAAAATAAAAAAAGCACAATTTTTCCTGCTACTTTTAGTCGTCAACTTTACTGTGTCATTGTTGACTTCACTCAGGTAACTCCTTCAACCATAGTGATGTTGAACCAGGACTGTGTGAAGCAAAACATTTGTTTTTTTTTTACAAAGAAACATTGGTTTACTGAGCCAATGGCAGCTTTTTGAGTGTGCGCACTGCCTTTTTTTGTTGAGTAGGTGACAGTTCTGACACACCTGTCAAAGAGGAAACATAATACATCGTCATGGCAATAATAACCAGTCAGCACAAGGCAAGCTAGCTGAGCTTCAATTATCAGTTAGCATTAGCAAGGTTAGCTGCTGTTAGTCGCAAATTTTGATGCCATTTGCATAACGTGATTTCATTGGCCATCCTGTAGAATCTGAATAAACGTGATTTGATTGGCTGATGTATTCTCTCAACAGTGACTGTCTTGTTGCTACACACCTGTGCCAAATGCTTGATATTCACTTAAATGCAGTTTTTCTTAACAGAGCCCAAGAATCCATTTTATTGATTGTTTTATTTCTTTGATGATGACAGTAAAATGTGTTTAAATTCATATATTCTATGCACAAACTGCCAGACATATTTTAAAAATGCTATAATAATAAATGCAATAATATACTAATATGTAATACCATATTGCATCACATAGTACCTGTTTATTTAGAAGGCTTGTGAGAGTGGAAGTGAAGTAAAATGAGCATATTGTATTAAAATAATTTAAAGATAATTTAAAGATTTTTATTTCTTGATTTTTAAGTTCCAAGTTGAGGGGTCAGCATAGCCAAGCTTTTGTCCCAATGTAACCCTGTGATTTAACCCAGACTTTAATCTCTTTACCTGCTTTATTACCTGCTTTACAATAGGCTGTTTTGGTTGTGGGGGTAGTGTAAGTTGATTTTCCCTGTTTTCTTTTCCTTTATACTATCCAGAGCAAATCTTCTCTTACTGTTTTATTATTATCTGTCTTATCTGGCCCAGAATGATATAGGTAAAGACTTTGGCAGGGACAGTGAGATAAATGTAAATGGACGTCATTGTATTCCTTTATGAAACTGCACCTAAGCTATTTCAATAATATTAAGGCCCCGAGCCTAAAACCTACATAAGACACTCCAAGGATAACAGTACAATAATTGCCTGTTAACAAGGTCGGAGGTAGCCTATTGGCCTATTGAGTTTAATCTGTTGCTTTAGCTATTTTATTTAAACATTATGGTAAAGGAATAAAAAAGTAGTTATGCTGCAAGACCAATGTAATACCATAACTGTCTTATAAAGGCTTAATGTCAGAAGGCTTTAAGGGAAGTGTCAGTAGAATAACGCTGATCAGCCTTGAGCTTGGGAATTAGAGACAGCAAATCTTACAGCATAACGTGACAACTGAGAGAGTTTAGAGTGGGCAGAAACTTTTGCTGATCAAGATATTTTATGCAGCTTATTATAAAGAATTGCATTTATTCTGCATATTATACCTGTAAAGGCCACCACACGTGATACAGTGTTGCAGAACAAAGGCATGACAGTAACCTGCATTTAGTCAACAGCCAGTATTATACTGCATGTAGCTAAACATTAGTGGCAGCAAAGATATAATTTTTTTCTTGCAGTGGAATGAAATGTTGTTGATCATCTACAGGCCATTCACATCCCCATATGTTTATCGTTTAAAAAAAACAAAACAGCCTAGTTGGTGTGTTGCTGACTTATACAGAGTGTTGTTTGCCTCTGTGTAAATATCAGCATAAATGCATTAAAGTAATTGATTGTTGAAAAACAGACAAAAACTGTTATCATGTTTCCCTGGTAACGGCAAGTATTATCTGGGTTGTGTTGATGAACTGAGGCAAAACACCCTGTAATTCATATCAACTCTATTATGTTTTTCAGCTCAAATAGGAAAAATCAATTGAAACAAGCTCTTATGCATGGATAGATGCTCGTTATGATCAATACTATTTTCACAGGGATGGTGCCTTTGAGCTTGATTGAGGCCAGCTTATACAAAGCTAGCCAGTGGTGCTCAGGACAAGTATAGACACGCAGATATTCAGAGGGGATACAGTCACAATTTGGCCGCATCTTTTGGTATATGTACCTGAGTTATATTGATCCAAACAGAACCATGTGATTGAGTGTGGATGTGGGTCAAAACATAAGTCAAGGTCAGTCAGTAGCACAAAGCATAATCCGGTCCATCTTTTGTATTCCATCAGGCATCACTGGTATTCCACTGGGGACCTCTGTGCCCTCAGCATATGGAAACTAAGGCCCCCCTGGTTCAATTATACAAACCCATGAGCTTCAGAATATTGACATATCTCTGTATTCTGAAAATGTCATGGATAACGATCAGGCTGTTCACCAGAAAATGTTTTCACAGAAACCAAGATTTTGAGTCACGATGTAGAACGTATTGAATTTGTAAACTGGCTGTAAGGTCAGGATACCTGTATGTGCGTTTGATAAGCATGAGAACTTGTTTCTTCCAAAGGCTATTGTTATCACACACGGTGTTCACAAAATAATACATATCTTATTGTAAACCAGGTGTTTTGCAGAAGCTGTGATAAGTGGGTTGAGTGGTGTGTAGAGGTTACATAACAGATCTAGTTATGCTCAGTGATCACTGTTAATTTCCATTATTGCCAGCTGGTTGCACAGAGATAGACTTTATCCACAGATATAACAAATTGTAAAACTTGAGAAATGTATTTCAGTTCATTGGTCATACAGCGCTGGCTAATTGCTGACTATTGTAAAGAGGACAAGGCTGTTAAGTTTTCTGAATCTATTAATACTTTTCAAATTTAAAAAGAAAAAAAGTGTGCCTGACCAGAGAACAGCTTCACAGTGCCGTCAAAAGCTCGTGAAGAAAAAAACAACTTATCGCAGAAAGTGGTTTATTTCTGTTTTACCTGTTGCACTCCTGTTCATTAATGCGGGGCGAGGATATGTGGAGAATTTCAAAGGCACAATTGTGGAAGAAGTTTCTATGAACTGCCCTTGCAAAAAGAATTGGCTGGTTATTCACGTACCTTAACCTGACTCATTCACAAAAACTTCACAACTAATACAAAAAACAGATAATGTGGACATTATTTCTTCTGCTTGGTATTTTGAATGCTCTGCGTTCGTATGTTTAAACTCTCAGTCTTGCTGTATTCGGCACCAGCTACAGACAGAATCTTAATTGATCTAATCTGGTTACTGCTTGCTATTTTCAACAGTTCCATTAGAAAACTCCCTTCCTCCCCCACTCTTTCTCTCTCCCTTCACCTCCCACACTCTCTACCCCCCATCTGCCCTGACCTACATGGTTGTCACATGGCCCCGGCTCCCCGGCTTGGCATTTTATGGAAAATCTGCAGGAGATAAAGCCACAGGGTTTAAAGTGTTATCCCTGCCTGTCCTTTGAGAAGGGCTAAACACTGAATGAGGTGTTATTGCATCAATGCTGTTGGACACACACAGGCACCAAAGAGGATATCTTCCTCCCTCCTTCCCTCCCTCGCTCGCCCCATGTGTGTCTCTCTACCTCTCTCTCCTCAGTTTGATTGGATTTAGTAGAGTGTCACCACTGTGACTTTGGGGGATTTCTCTTTCCCTGTCACTGTCTTCTGCATGCTTGCTTGGGTTATTTACTTAACTTGTCCAGAAAATGGACTGTGATCTGCAGCTTAACGCCAAAGCTAGGGAGAGACAAGTGCCTCATGGTAGTTAAGATATGCTTGACAGGCACCTAGACACTCAGTTGACTCTCTGGCTTGCTTACTCCCTTGCTGGTGCTGAGGGCTTAGTTTTGCATTGTGACCGAGTCCCCTTCACAGTGTTGTCTGCCTGTAAATTTTCTGCTGCCCTTGCTATTCAGCCAATTACAGCAAAAGAGCTTTAGCGATTTTTTTTCTTTTTTTCCCACCCTTCTCCTGGCGTATAGTTATATATTTATTTTACAAGCGAATGACAAGCGTTGCTCAAGGTTAAAAAACTGCTGAATTTCATAGTGCATATAATGTCATCTTTTTTCTGTAACAGGGACTAATCAATATAAGCCAGCTTCATCTTGTGCAGAACAAACATATACAGTGCAGGTTAATATAACTTCCTAGCCTGTTGCGTTTAAATTTGGAAGTCTTTTGTACTCCTTGTGCTTCTTAAATGGATAAAAGAGCAAAGGGCAACTTAATAAAATTTTCAGTTGTTTTTATGAGCTTTTAGGGTTTCATTTGGGACACTTAATTTATATATACAAGAAAGATTTTAATATTCATAGTTCCAGCTGTCCAAAGGTGAAGCAGATTCATAAAATACGTAAACAAGATCCGCATTATGTGGAGTTTCAGTATCACGAGTTATTTTTCACTTTTTGGAAACATAAAGATGCAAACAACCTGAAAAGTTGCCTTTGTTGTTCCTAATCAAAGGTAAGAAAGTTAAACCGAACACTTACTTACACTATCTAGTTAAAGTTTAAGTTTGTCAGAGGTTTGTCCCTCTGCACATATATTGGTTGTCCTCCAAATGTTAATTTGCTCTGTTCCTGACCGTCCAAGGTAGTACTCATAGCTATATATTCAGTAATTGCTTCAGGAATACACACTCTTAAGCCCATCTAAACAATAATGAGGTATACTGGATCTCAGCACATACACCATATGTTCCTCTCAGGTAAGGTTTCTAAGTTGTTTAGTCTCTTTTGGAGCTAGATCATGCTGCAAGATAAGATATGTGTTAAAGGCCTCTGAATGACTATCAATGCAATGTCAAATGTAGTGCGGAGCCACAAAGCAGTTAAAGAATGCATCCAGAGTGCTCTGCCATGTTGCATTCTGGTGCTAAAATGACCAGCACAAATATCTTCCCAAAATACTGGTTAAGATAACGCAGTCAGTACAGCTTTGCATCACTGTGGCGGTTGGCTGTAGTAATGCTGGAGCTATACTCGACGGGGTGAGTGCAGACTTACAACAGCCCCTCTGCAACCAAAAAAGGAACGTCACATAGGTTTTATTGTTCTATCTCTCATAAAAACAAAACCAGAAGTTACACAAGTGATAATTGTGCATAAAAGAAGTGACACCACAAAATGCGCAGTGTTCCAAAACAAGAGAACAGAAGAATAAAAGGCTCTTTACACCAGTGTAAAATGAGCCACGCCTAGCAGTGGGAACGGAAAGCAAAACTGCTTAATGTGACAAAATAAAGACAGAAACACTCCAAGGGAAAGTTAGAATTAGGATCCTGAAAGATTTATGCCTCCTTTTTATTTATAATTTGTTTTCTTTTCCTTATTGGAATTGAGTTGCAACTGAATATTTGATGAACACAGCCTAGAAGTAAGGATGTTATGTCAGCAAGGAAACAAAAAGTAAAGAGAAACAACCAAGAAATATATTTTGCAAAGTTTGCACTTTGGAATAAACTAACATGCCTTTGCTTTCACAAGTGGCTCGTTAATTGACTGTGGGGGGAGTTCGCTATCTGCAGGTTGTGTTGAGCCCTAGCGAGGCTAACTGCGCCTTTCCGTATGTACCGCGCTGAGTGCTGGGTACTCTCCGTGCACAAAACACCATCTGCATTTTGCTGTTAACGCGCCTTCACATCCAAGGGAGGATTAGGAGAAAATCCCCAGGTTTTTTTCAACCAGTTGACAAATATCAGATTTGTCTCTAAAAAATTAGCTCCATCTATATCTCCCACCATATGACACACAAAAAAGATTATCTGTAATACCCAGCCAGCTTGGATGTGGAAAAAGCAGATTAAAGTTTCAGTTTGGTCATATTTACGCAGCCTCTTCAAGTACAAGACTGTCTGCAATACACAGTAGACAGACCTCTTCACAAAGAGTCCTCCCCTCATGTGTGTACACCCACCCCCAAGCTTTACCTTCCAGAAACAAGATGTCTGCCTTGAAACAATTAGACATCATACTTAAATAATTCATCATTTCCCAGTCACTCTTTCTCTTCTACGTGTCCTTTAAACAGAGAGAGCGAGCTGCCAAAAGGGCTAAAGTGAATAACAGCAGCAGGTGCCTTTTCAGATGGAGCTTTGTAGTCTGCAGTGGGTGCTGAGCTGTTATTTTAGTGGCCCACTGGTGAGAAGCAGGGGAGCGCTGGGAAATGAGTACTGCTAGCTGACCCCAGATCCCAGAGCTGTCCTATTAGCACTATTTTTCTCTCTCCAGATTACTAGTAGTAACTCCTGGTTTAAGTTCCAACAATAATTCCAACAATACAACACGCAGCCGTGTTCACCTGTGAAGTTTAAGAACCTTGCTTCCTAAAAATAAACTCCTTTGACCCTCAAGGAGGTCATTTGTGTCTGCAGTGACAGATTGTAAGGCTGGACGTGCATGATTATAACCCATCAGCATGCATCAGAGGGATTTAAGCATACGAGTAAGATGCTCCTCTTTAAGCCTCCACTAAGTCACTGTGTTCTTCCTGACCATTTCATTATCAAATACATAATCGTCATCTGCCGAGTACAGAACTGAAGGCCTAAGGCTCTACCTGGTGTCCTGCATGTTGACTTCCTTGCTTCCGCTCAAGACCACTGCCCCACCCAGAGGTTGCTTTATGAACACAGGAGCCCCATAAATGAAATTAAGGTGTCAATTAGTCAATTACAGCATAATAACTCTGAGGGCAGACATTTAGAGACAAAGAGAACCTCAGCTAAGTTCATTTCCTCCAGCCCAGGAGCCTAGCGTTTGGCACACGTCACTCCCCACCCAGACTCGCTGAATAAGGGCCCCAGTGCTCTCCCTAATGTTATTTTCCCCTGGATATCTTTTTTTGATCAACAATTTCCTTTCATGGGTTTGTTTTTCAGATGCAGGGGATGCACTTTTTCTCTCCCCAATTTGGCTAGGGAGAATTTTATAATTTAGTAATTTAAAATCTTTGTTAGGCTTTAGAAATTGCAGCTAATTGAATTTAATGGGAAGATGAATTTCAATTTTATTTGATTAGCAGGACCCCTGGCATAGGTATTTATGGAAAAAACTCTACAAAAATATGCTGTGTGGGCTAAGATGGCATAATAGAATTACAGATAATCGGATTTCACTGTCATGAATTTCACTCTAATTTCACTATAATTTTCCATTAGATAGCTGGTTTACAAATATTTGCTCATCTGCGATGGGAAAGGCTATCTGTCTAAAATGATTACCGAGCGAGCCTTCAGAAATATGTCCCTTTTTTCTCCTCCCTTTAAAACCAGATTGCGAGGGATCAAATTCAGGAAGATTGCATTATGGATGTCTGCATCCGGGAGAGCAATGGGGGAGATATGATGATTACGGCCGGGAGATGAAAGCGATGTCAAGAAAAATGTATGACTGAAAAACATAGGCCTATTCTATCCCCAGAATCTTTGCTCTCAACACACTGCCGCCAAGCACCATGCTCCATCATGATTCATGTAATATCAGCACACCAAATATACCTTCTACTTTATACATGTTAATTGCTTTCAAGTATGTACCTTTAATGAGATTTTCATTGCGATTTTCATAGTGTATGTATGTAGATGCATATGCAGCCATACAGCAATTATGAAACTCAAATGAGATTCTAAAGAATCATTGTCATGAGTCATGCAAATGATGATCATCAACATGTGGTGTGTTGCGATCATCTCTGTTGTGGCTGCATTTGTGTGTAAGTTTAATATTCCGCTCCTTCTCTGCTTAAAAATAAATATATAATGCAATATAAACAGACGTGAGAGGGAATAATATTCCACATCATAGACAACCTCGAGTAACACTGGGGTGAACTCTTGTTGAATCCCACTTTAAAAGCCCCTGCTTCAGAATTAAGCTTTTACACGTTCAATTTCCTGCCAATTTTAAACAACATGACGGTGAATATCAGGAATAAAACTTGCTTCATTGTCTGCTGCAAAAACACAAACTGTTTTAATTTGTTGTCTTCAAACTTAAGATGCCGAGTTGGAGCGGTTCATGCTGAAGTGTTGTTGCTTCTGTGCATCCCCTCCCACCCCCACCTGTGCACTCCACCAGTTAGGACAGACCCCTACCCCACGCCGGCTCACACCCACTCCAGCCTATTCGCTCAGTCACTTTTTGCCCCCGAACTGCCAGAGACAGCAAGAGGGGTTCAAAAACACAATCTGACTTTCGGCAAAGGTCAGATTTCTCACTCGGCATGTCTCTGGGCTTTGGGCACAAAAGCCACTGAATTCACATCTTTCAACTGGGCAATGGCTTTTGTCCTGGGGAATGGAGGACTCGGAGTGGGCCCTGCACCAGACCAGTCCCTCCTGGAGTGCACTGTCAGGGGCAGCCAAACGTCTGGCCCCAGCGGCCCTTTGACTGATGTACCCCTACCATGTCACATGCATAGGAGCGCGCACACACGCTCACACGCATACACACTCCACCTTGCCCTCAACATTCTCCCGCATGCACCATACAATACCCTCGCACCACATCAAACGAAAAGCCCCACAGCTCCTCTTGAAAAGTAATGGTTTCGCCCCCAAAGATGGCAGCTCGAGGGTTCCAGAAGTCTGTAATGCATGGACGACAGACCCTGCCTCCTGTGGACATTGTTACATGAATAGAATTCACCCTGCACTCGTCCCTTGATATCAAGTTTTGAGATACTGTGGAAGTTTTTATTGTTATGCTGCACCTGTATGAGACAAAAAGCATCACAGATTTTTTCTATCTTATTTTCAGCCACAGTGTTTTGTAGTTGATACTGAGTTGCTCATGAGAGCTCACCACTTTTATAAATTTTATGAATTCCAGCATTTGTGGTGTGCATTCATTCATCAGCCATTTTAAAGTTTTAATGTAATGATTTACATGGGTGTAAGACTTCATCACGTATCACAGATCCATAAAAAAAATAAAATAAAATAAATTAAATAAATAAATATAAAATATATATATATATATGAATGAGACTAAGAAAATATTTTTTCCAGCACTCTTGCAATAGAATGAAAGAGCAGTTGCCAAGTCAGGTCATGCACGACAAAAACAATTAGATTTCATTAGATCCTGGCTAATAAAAGTAGTATTTACAGTACAAAGTTAAATCAAGGGTGGATCCTTTTGATAGAAACTCTTTTAAGGTCATTTTCCTTTATGTGGGTTAGGAAAGAGGAGACAAAGCCCTTTTTTCTCCATTATTAACCAGGATGAGTCATCATAATTTCAGAATCAACCAAAACCAGTTTTATGTACATACTCAGACTCTTTTTTTTATTTTTTTTATTTACAGCACTCAGGAACTGAAGCCCGAGCCATGTATTATTGTATTATCGTCCAAAGCCATAAAGTTGTTCATTTCCTCTTTTCTGTGTCCAGTAAATGCTGGTTATACAACGCCTTTATTCAGAATAAACCTGCTGCGGAAAACAGGAATATCCAGTTACCTTTGAAAGTTGAGACTTTCTTGTTATTTTGTGTCACTCTGTAAATTCCACATTCTTGACACACCACCATGTTTACAGTATATGGGCATTATGTACAAATGGTCCCGAGGCACTTTGCATGCTGCTGCGGAAGAAACTGCCAGGCAAATAAGGGGTTTGTCTTATAAAGTATTCATTGTCACCTGGTAACGGCTGTCGTTTATCATTTCACCTGAAATTACAATGAAAACTGATAGCTTATCAGAGGGAGGGAAGGAGAACCAGTGCGCTCTAAGAGAGAGAAGCAAAGAAAGTCTACCACATAGTCCTGAAATAGAGAGGATTTCTGTATTGTCAGGGAGTGAAAGAGTTACTTGCTTCAAGCTACACTGCTGGCAAATGTATTTTGTGAAATCTTTTCGAAACCTAATGCTTCTGTGAGAGACATGAGGACAAGTATATTTACCAAATAGAAATGTACTCGGCATAATTCTGCCCTTTGAATATGTACACATCAAACATACAGCTGATGATTTAGTGAGGACAAAATTGCCCAAATATTCCTTCACTGACTGTAGTTGCACTTTATATAGAGCACAAATTAAATATGTGTTTTAAAAGCTGCTTTTACATGTAGTCACACAGCATTTGATTTAAATAATTAGTCTTAAAGGATAATATGTTTTAATAAACATATACTCTTGTCCTCTAGAAAGCCTTTTTAATTTTTTTTTTTTTTTTAAGTGTTGTGCCCCCCTCATTTGAATAGAGGCAGTGGAGGCTCCACCCAAGAGAGTTGAAAGGCTAGAAGACCACAAAGATGGAAAGGCCAGCCCACTGAGGGAGGGAGAAAAAAACTGCTCCGGTTCCTCTGCCATAATTTCCTATCAGCCTATTCAGACAACATCACCAACAGCTTTGTCTGTGTGTGTGTGTGTGTGTATGTGTGTGTGTGTGTGTGTGTACGGGAGCACAGCAGAGAGGGAGGCAGCGCATGAGAGGCAGAGAGAGAGCGGCGCAAGAGAGAGAGAGCAGGGAAGGGGGAGGCTCCATATTCTTTCACCTACCCCCCCCTGTCAAACCACAGGAAGGAGGGGCCAGACCCTAAGCTGCCAATCAAATCCGCTCGTGGCAGCCGGCATTATCTCAGCAACAAACTATTGACAGATTACATGTCAAGGAGTTTAGTGCTTGATTGAAGGAAGCCTTTTTTTTTTTTAAATCTAGTTACTTTTCCGCTTTATTCCCCCTCCACCAACCAACATTCGAATGACTTTCTAACAGAGTTCAGTAATATTATGAAAGTTACATGTCTGAGAGGATTTAACTTCGACTTCCCTGAATATGGTGAGTACTCTTCTTCTTTTCTATCTTTGTCAGATGTGTTTTATTAGCTGACAGTTTAAGGTGTGCCTTTATCTCTGACTAAATATACAGAGAGGGGAAGTTGTTCATGATTAAACTATGTGCCAGCTCGTACGTATATACCCAAGTGTTGCGACACCATTATTTATAGCTCTTTGACAGTGCCCAAAGGTGACTGCAGTATCAAATATGATTGCCTGTTTCCTCAGCACACGCTTCAAGACACTGTGTTACATTCAGTACACATGTGAGGAAAGTTCACACAGCAAGTTTCATTTTCTCTTGTCAGAGTGTTTCTCTTCTAGAGACCAGCACAACTCCCTGTCAGCCTTTTTCTCCCCCTCCTTCGTTCCCTGCTAATTAGTCCTTTCTTTCAGCTATACGTTTTTGATAAGCCACAGTTTGACGCTGTAGAAATAAAGATATTGATTTGGCACACACGCAAGCCCTGGCAGTGCCATTAGGATAACCCGAATGGCCTAAGGGTTTGTTGCCAGGGGGACAAAGCAAACAAACTGTTGTGTTGCTTATGTTGTCCACATGCAAAGGGAACCGTAGCAGTGGTAACACCTTTCCAGGTAGTTCTTAATAGTGTACGTACAGTGCACAGGTTGTTCGATGCATTAAACATACTGATAAATTTAAATGCATTAGAGGTGAGGTAAAATTAGAACCAAACCATATATTCATTTGAATTATTTAATAATGTGATTCTGTTACTCTCCATTACATGTGCAGACACACCTGTGAGGCAGGTTATTTGAAATTTTTAGAAAACTTGCAGCTGCCGGGTTAACATCAGTCATTCTGCTCGTACTTCTAGAAAGATAAACTTGTCCCGTTGTAACCGGATTATATGTGTGAGCGTCACTCTCCTCGCCATTTATAAGAAGGGGTTTTTTTTTTAGTGGGATTTAAAATAAGTCACATTTCATGGTCACATTTAGTGCTTTCTGTTTTGCGTGTACAGCGTGTATGTGTGTGTTTTCCAGTTGCTTGCACACTGAGTAGTGTCTTCCTTTCATTGTGTGTGTGTGCGCGTGCGCGTGCGTGCTTGTGTGTGTAATGATACTCTCAGTATATTTCATTATTACCACATATAAATATTACTACTACTGCTAGTACTATTGCTGCTCGGTAACTGTACAGCAAGTTCTCATAGACTTAATGGGTCCTCTTTGATAGAGCTTATCTGCCCTATTTTTTGAAACGCCTTATTTTAAACTCACATAGTGTGAAAATATTTAGCAGACATTGTGCTATTTTTGAGTCGAGTATTTTTAAGCTGATGTCAGACTTGTTACAGAAAGGCTATCATAAAAATGTATTTCTTCTTTTTTGTCTTTTTTTGAATATTTCATGAGAAAACAAACACGTAATTTTTTTTTCTTTAAGTGAGCTTTGCCCGAGGCTGTTATTTTTAGTGTGTTTGTCTGTTTTGTCTTTTTCATCCCCTTCTTTTTTCCTTTTTCATTGTATGGCGTTGCAGTTTGGGACTTTTGGCGCTATAATGGCTTTAACTTGTACAGAACAGGATTAATGGAAATTAAAGATGATTTGACTTTATCAAATAAAAAAGACTGTATAGTAGACCACTGTGACCACAGGGTTTCACAAACACTCAGGAGAGACAGACGTGAGAGCTCGGTTATTATGTCTGGTTATTTAAGGTGTCCTGCATTATACTTTGAAATAACAACAAACAAGTTCAACTGTTATTGTGACACACCCTAATTTCAAACTTTTCGTCAGCTTGGAAAATGTTTTTCTCCCCTCATATGAGTCATAATGTTGATTGCCTTCTCCCTCACTGAGTTGTCTCATTAACCCTTTGTGGCCCTCTCCATCGTTTACGGCCCTCCACAAAACTAGGATGAAATGAGGGAGAAAAACAAGCCCAGGTCTGAAGGCCCTCAATAACCTTTTATCACAATTTAGCAATAACCCGAATCAATTTGATGTCTTAAGCAATAAAATATGCTGTTGCACTCCTATTTCTGCAGCTCCTTGGATGACAGTAAATTTACATTTTTTAATTAAACTAGCTGGAATTTTTATTAGGGGGCCGGGCTATGCTAATGGAAATGTTGTGTACAGCAGATTAACAGAGTTTTGAAATAAATTTAACAGAGAGACATTTGGAGGGGAAAAAATGCGAGTCATTGTCTTTAACCTCTTTCATGCCGATTTCTCCTGGGGGATCCTTGTATTCTAAGGAGCCTTGTCAGGGAAGAGTGCTTCTCAGCAACGAGGTGATTAGTATCGCCTTGTCAACCGAGGAAAAACACTCGCATTCTCAACATTTATTTATTTAATAAATGTTTAAAATTATACCAAAAATATATAAGATTTTAATAAAATCACTCACTTATGTGTCTGGATTTAATGAGACAACCCTCATTTGCTTGGTTTGAATTAGGTGTTTAAATAAAATGGCATCTTCTTTTCTTTTTGTTTTCATCTTGATGTTAAAAATGAAGACATTTAATTTCAGCATTTTAATGTATATTTAAAAACTTAAAATCACCAAACCTGTTTTTGTTTTTTATCCTTTAATTCTTTTTATACCTTTAAATTCATTTTCCCTGTTTTACAAAGTGTCAGATGTTAATGGCAGCGTATAGTGTTTGTGTAGTTTTATGGTCCGCTCTCGGTATTTGATTGATGTTATGCGAGGCTGTGTGTGTTATGCCTGGTTTTAGCAGAGTGGCAGGGGTAGAGAAAGGGGGACACAGACAGCAGACAAGGGCAGGGAGGTGTGTGTGTGTGTGTGTGTGTGTGTATATAAAGGGGGGGTAAAGAAAAAGAGGGACAGCTGAGTCCTGATTGAGCCTGTGCCCAGTCACCAGACACAAACCACCCAACACCATAATTACCTTAACCCCCATCTTTTAATACACAAATCGCACCAACTGGCCCTTTTTTTTTTTTCTGTACCGGCAGGAAGAGGAAGCATCAGAGATCAAATGATCAAATAAACTCCAGATGCACGTGGGCTGCTATGCATCTTGCCGCAGTAGCCAAAGTGTTCAGGGCTACTTGATATGGGCCAGGAGTAAGGCAAGTGGCATCACCACCCCCTTTCTTCACTCCTGTGCACTCATGCAGTGGCCAGCACCTAATTAAAACCTCAAAGCTCCCCGTCACCAATCTGGAGTAATGGCCTAATTAATACTTGCTGAAGAAATATTCCAGAATGATAAACAGGTTGCACCTTGGGTCTTCATTGCCTTTATTATCTAAAACATAACTTGCTAAGTTTTTATTGTCACGAATATTGCCTGTTTGTGAAACTGTTGTAGTCAGAGTAGTAGTAGTGGAAATGCTGAAATATCCTTTGTAATTATGTTCTCTCAAAATGGAAGGTAGTTGTTTTTAAATCATACCATGAATTAGAAAAGCACATAAAAGGTAAAAAAAAAAAAAATGAAGCTTATTTTTTTCCCACGTTTCTCAGCATAACCAGCGGAACAGAAGTCCTTCTTTTTATCTCTCAGCTGAATACGCCGTGTCATGTATTCTGGTGCGCAGCAGAGTCAGGAGAGATGCATCCAGTAACTTTTTTCTTTTTCTTTTTTTTCCCCTGCCTGCGATTTTCCTAATCTTACATATGAAATTATAATTTCATGCAAAGTGAGGGAGGAGAATAATCTCTGGTTGTTGATATGCTATATAAGAGGGGAAAAAGGGGAAAATGAAGAGGTAATTAGCAGAGTGCAAGACTTTGGCGCATTTGTCTGAAAGCGTGGTCTCCACTGGCCATGAATGAATTTGCATGCTTCGCTTATCGAAGCGCACTTATTAGGCCAGCTGAAAGAGAGATTAAGCCGGCACAAAATGTGGTGACTAATCCTTTTAAATGTGGCAGGGGGTCTTTAAGGTGTGAAGCAGGCCGTACGTTGGTTAGTGGGCATGGAATGTGGCGGACCACAACTTTCGCCTGAAAGCAAACGCGGGGTCAGCTATCTAATGACGAGGACAGTGATTGACACAGGTAATAGATGAATAGTTTATCTCCTGACCCCCTTATCTCTGGAATAAATACAGCAGGTGGGGTCAGACTTGTTTGAGATAATAAAAGAAATACTTTGCGTCGTCCAGTATCAGTTCCTTTTCCCTCATATTTTTTTATCGCCAGGTATAATTGTGGGTAAGTTTAGTCAGTCATACACGTATGAAGGGGGGAAAAAAAAGCAAAAGCAAAGCACAAAGAATAGTAGGTGTTGAAGCAAATCGATCTTCACACCTTTCTGCTGCTTTTTTTAGTGTTGAGTTCATCTCTGTTTCAGTTTTCTGTCACCTTTCTCTTGACAGGAATTCTGGGTCCTGCAGTGATATGTCTGATTTTATTTTTGACTGGAAGAAAAGAAAAAGAAAAAAAGGCAGGAACAAATATCAAACCTCTTTCCCCCCTCCTGTCACCTTCACTGTGAGCGACAAAATGTTTGTTCTGCCGGGTTACAGAGCCAATACTCCTGTCCTCAACCATAATTGACTGCAAACAGGAGCGTAGTGACGTTTAAACACTGCCCTGCTCTGTCTTTTGTGTCACCCACACATCTTCCGCACAGTCCCCAGCCCGGCTCCCCTCGAATTCAAGCTCCCCTTCTGCCGTGTGTTTTTTCCTGTGACATTCTATTCACTTGGGTCAGTAGCAAGCAGCACCAGCAATAATTACTGTCTGTACATGATAAATCTGAAGCCCAGCTGTTCATTTCTGTCACAACAGAAAGAGAGGGGGAAGCGAGAGGGAGAGAAGAGTCCAGGAGTATGCAGTTTGCCGGATTTCTTTCCTTTTTTTTTCTTTCTTTCTTTTTTTTTTTTTTACTGGGTAACTTGATAGGATTACATGATTCTAGAGCCCGCACCTGTTAAGAGGCTGTTAGCAGAACAGTTGGCAGTCCCATAGCCACAGCTTAGCCTTTTTTCTGTCCATTCTGTATCGCCTTTAGGGGATTTCACCCTGCATGTATGACGAGAGTGTGTTTCTTCAGGCTCCTGCCTCAGGGAGGAGTGAGGAGGGGAGAGCGCTCCTTGTGACACGCGAGTGGTGTATGTTTGATGTTAGAGTGCGTATCCTACGTTTGTCTGTGTGTGTGTGTGTGTGTGTGTGAGAGAGAGACTGGGTTCGGCTGACATCTCCACACACCCCCCCCCTCTCCGGAGAGATGTTGCCTGCCAGCAGTTGTGCTTCCCTCTCCAACCTCAGTCGCACCGGAACCACCCGGGCAACAATGTATATACAAGTAACACAACAGGAAACAAAGAAAGGAATTCAATTTGGTTTGTTTTTCACAAGGGTGGGGGACAGGTGTTGGCAGAGTCACAAAATGCCCAAATACAGGTTAAACCAGACAATTTAAACGATTAAGGGTTAGGTTGAGAAGTTTTGTACATATTTTAGGAGTGCCAAAGCCGTGCTGTCAATTAGAAATACTTTTGGAAGGAGTGGAGAAATGAGTAATGCATAAAAACTGTTGCCTGTTTTCGCTTGTTCAGTTCTTATTAAAGTAGGAAACTGTCCTAAACAGTGCATCTGCGTAGGGAATCCTGTCAGAGGGAGAATTCTTGACAGTCATCAGACTTAGAAAATGACTTTACAGTAGGTTGTTTTGCGCTTTGGTGCAACGTGTCTCACTGCCTTATTTGGCATTCAGCAGCTACCCGGCTCTTTGGCGTCGTCACTTTCTGTGGGCCCTCAGCACCTGTTCCCCCTATTGTACCGGAATTTTCTATATTTGGCAAGAAGCTGGACTCTCTCAATTTGTGTGTAGATCACTGTCAGTTTGAGAGCAATAAACTCTATAATCTTCAAGGTTAGTTTCTTGTTTTCTTCTGCCGTTGCTCAGTTTTTTGTTTTTTGTTTTTTTTCTTCAGACGACAATAGAAGAAAACATGATTCAACTTGGGAGGACTACGAAGCATTTCTCACCGGGGCTTTTAAATGTCACGCTGTCCCTTTGCATGTTATTGACACGTTGCGTTGCCAAAAGTGCAAATTATCTTCCCTCTCAGGCACAGGAGAAATAAAAAAAAAAAGAGAAAAGTTAATAGATATCTCGGGCTAACTTTTAATTGTTCTGATATGCAATCGCTAAATGACAATAAAAAAAAAAGAAAAAAGGAGCAGGGCCACGTTAAAAGCTTTATCTTTCCTGCTCTGTGCCCAAAGTGTCATGTCCATAACAGCACCACTTGATCTACAGAGTAAAATAACAGCTAAGGCTTATTGTTTGGACAATATTGAAGCCACCCCCCACCCCCCATACCCTCCCTCTTCAACACTCACCCCACCCTCCCGCTCCCCCCGCTGCTCCTCTCCCCTCTCCCTTGATTCATTTCACCCACTGTCCTCGGCTGCTGGAAAATGGCGTTAATTTTTTTATTACCTGTTTGACTCTCCAGCCTTATTACTGTAGCCCCTTAATGTTCTCTGTAACCGTGGAAACCAGATGAATAAATGTCCGCCAAAGAAAATGAGATGATTAAACAGGTCACCCTTGCAAAACAAATTCGCTTGGTCGAGCGCAATTTGTGTACCAAGCGGCTGTCTTAACAGTTTGCTAACAAGGGGATTGTTTGCCAGACTAACTGACAGAGAAGGGAGGGGGAAAATGGAGATATACGGGGCGGGGGGGGAGGTATGATTGAAGAGATAATATTTTAGATCACTGAGTTATTTTGTCTCATCTCTTTATTTTTCAGCAAAGTGAGCAGTCTGCAAAAAATGTGGGAAGTTTAACATTTCTTTACTTACTTAAATATTAGAGAGTCAGAAGAAACTATAGTCTTTTCTGGTGTGCTGTATATTTAACCAGCATTTACAAGTAAGTTTAAAGCAGCCATCCATATTATTGTCAGAGGCATTTGGTCTGTGATCATCCGCAAGTGCACCAGCAAATAGAATTCCCCTCATTTATGTGGCAACCAATCATTACTGCTAATTGTCCTTGAGGCCATCTGTATAGAATGGCTCGTCCTCAATTGGTGTTGGAATGGTACTGGTCATGGATTTACTAGTCCAATAATGATACTTAACTCCTCCATCGTCAGTACAACCGAGCCCCAACTGCAGTAATAAATATGAAGGAGGTTTTCTTCTCAAATTAAACAGTAGCCCGAACAGCATCCTGGTACAAAGTGTTACTTAGTTTCTTTCCCATGATGCCCCCGCCCTTCCCTTCCCTTGTCCAAGTGTAATGTTCTCATATAACTTGTTTTAAGCAAAGCTCTCCGACAGCCATATGAAACGTCTGGTGTTTTCATCTGGGAAAATAAGAGACTAGGTTGGGCAGATTTAGCCATGTAAGGATAGGGCAAACATGCAGACTTGGATTAGAATCAGGCCTGCGTTGCCATTCTGACCACAAATCATAAATGCCGGAGACATGGTGGTGGTGTTGTTTATGGAAGGATGCCACGCTGCGCCACTCAAGGGTGTTGCCTGTTTGCATTGATGCACCACCACCACTTACCGCCTCTCGCTTTAAAACAACTTCCGCATCCCACTCAGCCCAGCCATTTTGTCCCGTTACCAAGGCAGATCCCAAATGTTCGCCACAGCTTTAGCCTCAACTTTAAACGAAGGAGGGGTTGTTACTCAAAGCAGAACTGTGGCTTCTTTAAGTCGTTTGTGGGACGGAGGATGGCGAGCTAGAAGTTTTTCCACTGACAGAGGGGGTATTTCATCCCAATATGGGGACACTATAGCTCAAAACTGAAAAGCACTTATGCATTATTGATGTTTTAATTTGTGCAAATGCCCAAGTCTTTGTTAAGTGATTATAGTGCTAGGGAGATAACAGGGGAGCTGCTTCTCTATGAAACAAGAGCTCGCTTGCTGGCCGCACTGGGAAGCCATTGGACTAAATCTAACAAGTCCACGCTCCTGCTCGGCAGAGGGAGAGAGAGGCGGGGGTTGGGAGGGAGTGACGAGAGTTGACTCAAAAATATCAACGTGTCTAAGATAAGGAAAAATTCAGCCGTTGATCTTTTGTCCTTATTTCAGCTACACCTCTCCTGTTTATGATGTTGGGTTTATAGGTCTTTTACATCCCTTATCAAAAATAATTTGATGTAAATACAATAGAACTGACCTGAAAAAGCCCCATGTGTAAATACTCCTCGTGGCACTGTAGAAACTGACCTTGGGAGAAGAATGCAAAGTTATAATGCTTGCAAAACAAGCCAATAAAATAATACCCCACCGAAAGGAGGGAGTTTGGGTAAATATAAAAGAGAAGAGAAGCAATTTTCTTTTTGCTGCAATGATTAACTCAGAACAAAGGTTATCAGGGATGACATTTTTTTAAACTCTGTAATTTATGTAATCACCTGCTACACTTACCTGCCAGATAATCAGTGATGGTAGGAAAGGTTGAATTTTTCCTTTGAAACAAATGTGTATATACTGTGGGCTGAGCTAAACAGATTTTTTTCCCCATATCCTTGTTGATCCAATCTCCAACTGCATCTTAGATCTTTGTCACCAGTGCATAGAAACCTATGTTTCCTCTATTGTGCCATTTGGTGTCTGTGATGCTTGTCCAAACTCAGCCTCAGCCTGGCTGCTCCCACACCTGCAGCTGTTCACACAGCTTGCCTTCCTCCAGCACCTAATGCATGTATAACCTGTAAATTATGCTGTATTCATTTAGCTCAGACTGCATTAATATGGGCTCTATGAATGTCAACCCGTGAGATAAGTGTCTTACTTTTGGCTTTGGTTTCAGTATTAGTCATTCTCTTTTGTTCTCTGGCTTTATTCTTGCTTTATTCTTTTGGAAAATCTGCTTGAGTGTGTGGAACCAGGCTTTGCCTTCTGCTTTGAGGTCCCCGGTGGAGGTAAAACATGAGAGCATGCGTGTGCACATAGGCACACACACACACACACACACACCCGTACACAGTAGGCTCTCAGGCTTCCCCAAGCATTTACTGCTTTATTAAGCTGTCTCATGAACCCACTAGCAGAACATGAGAATACAGGAAAAAAGAAAAAAAAAAAGAAAAGCCCATATTACTTAGATGATTTGATGTCATTTGTGGACTACAAAACACCTAGGCTTTATTGTGTGTGCAGGGAGAAAGAGCGGGAGCAGGGAAAAAAAAGAATTTGGCTTAGAAATTCAGAATTTCAATTAGGGTACGTAATCTGAACCTGCCGGCTTTGATAGAGGCTTTTTTCTTTTTTCTTTTTTTTTTTTTTACTAAGAATACAGCAGCACTTGTAAAACATTAATTAAGCAGACTTGTTTTTTTAAAGCATGGAGTAAAGTGTGCTTTATGCAGTGCTTTTCACATGAACAAAAGGCAGTTACCTCACACAGAGGCCCGCTTCACCCAAACCATTTGGAAAAAAGGGCAATTTGAATTGAAGAAAAAAAGACAAGCCACTGAGAGCAATGTTCTAAAAGAGATGATATCATATGAGAGCACACAGCCTTTTGCTGAAGAATAGAAATGTATCCCTGCCTCAGTGAAACCTAAGCTTGGTACAGGAAAATGAGCCCCTATTTTAATGACTTTCTACCTGACAGATGACTTTAGACTGGCTTTTGGATCACATTGCTCTGACTTTGTCTCTTACATCACCAAATCATTGATTATTAATAGTTTATATGAATTGTTAATTCATGGTAATGTGAGTTTTTTTTTTTTAAACTTTTGACAAACTGCTTCTAAATGTAGAGAAGTAGAAAGTCTTCGAAAGAGTCTTGAACACATCTTTTTTTTTTTTTCACGGTGATGGTTTGTGGCAAAGCCATGGTGCATCTATTTGTGCAGCATGAGGGCACAGGGCCTTTTTGAAATTTTGACTTTTTTTCTGGTTAACTATGTGGAAGTGAAAGCTGACACGAGTGCTCTAAACAACACTGATTAGCATTAAAGAGGATTACAGTTCATTCACATGCTTTGGTTTTATTTTCCGCGGAATGTATCAAGATAAAAAACAATGCTGTACATTTCCAATCAGATCATTTACTAAGTTCTGAAGCAGATAATAACCAAGGTGATTCTGTTTTTAACCTATTATAAAAATATGGTTTTATGGTTTCTACTTCTAAGAATTTATAATAATTAAAAAAAAGCAGCAGAACAGGATAAAGTCCCTGTCCCACGTTTGCACATGGTGCTGTATATGCATTATCCTCAGACTATTGTAAATCCTCTTGCAGCGGGTGATGAGTACACATACAGATGATACATTAAAACTGCCATAACTCGCACACCCAGCAAAGCTAAAAATCAATTGGAATGGATAGTTAGACTGGCCCCTAAAAATCAATGAGCAATTCATGTCCTTGATCACAGAGTGTCATTCCTCTGAGAATGTTAGAGGCTGAATGAGGGCTGAACATACACACAGGAGCTATCACAAGTACTGGCATTCAGCACAAATAGACAGGAAACATGCACACACATTCTGTGTACTGATACAATAAAGTTTACAGTAAATTAAATGCACAGTTCAAGGGCACAATTTTTTTTACTATGCTCTTTAAAGCAGGTTTCAGATGCATTCATTGTCAGACAGCGCTGTCCATTTTAATATTTAAGCAAGGCTACTTAGTTTTGCAACTTTTTAAAATATATATACTGTGATGGCGTTAAATGAGGTTTGGGCCACATATCATAAATAGCAGGGAGTCGAATATCAAAGCTCATCTTGTTGTTTTTAACCATGCAAAATGTTGCAATCCAATGACATTGTACACCAAGCCTGGAAAATAGAGTTGACCTTATAGCCATTACATGGTGGGGGCAGAGACACACTCAAATAATCTCACACACACACACACACTCATGCACACGCATGCACGCTCACAGTCGCAGGCTTTCATGTAGGAAGAGGAGAAAGGTTAGCCAAATGAAGAGGATGAAAATTCAGTTTCAAAATAGCAATTTTGCCCTTATTAATGCCATTAGTGTAACAGTCATAATAGATCAAATCAACGGATGACCGAAACAACTCCCCTGTCTCTTTGCTATGACGGGATCATGTCGAGAACAATTTAGGCATTTTGTGTTGATGGGTGAAGTTTCGAGTGCTGTAGCGTCCTGCAAACCTCCCCTGAATTATGCCCATAGTTGCCCACTTTATCTGTTTCTCCTTTTATATCTTTTTCTCACGTCGTTCAGTCCTTTCTCAGCTCTTTGTGTCCATTTAATTTCACATTTTTAGCACTTTTCCATTTGTTCTTCCCAGCTTTAATTTGGGGAGATATCAGTTAAAGTGACCCCTTTGTTTGGAACTACTGTATTTTTAACCCTGATTTAGATAATGACGCTGTGACAGCCATTTTTGCTCCTGGCCTGTTTGAGGCTTTGAGGCCTCTGTTGTCACTCACACTTTGTATCCCACTGTTACCAATTATAGGCACACTGACCAATTCAGAGAAATGCTACGATAGAAACTGTCTCAGTGCAACACTGCATGTCCAGCTTTGAGTCTCAATTTCTGCCTTTTGGACTTTTTTCAACATCCTCTCTCCGCATTTGTTCAAGTCTGTGGAACATTGGCTGTGAGTTAGCAGTTGCTTGACCTTAACAGGTGGTCCTTTTTTTACTCTGGTAACATTGAAAGCGTCATTCAGCCCACCAGCTAAATACCTCAGATTTGGGGAGAGGGCCTTCGAAACAGTTGTCGCCTGTCAGGAGAAGCAAAGAGTCAGAAGAACTGGTGGAACAGTTGCTCGTCCCACTCGTCGAGGTGAGAAATTTTCCAGCAGCTGTCACTCGACCTCTTTACCTTGTGTTTTTTTTAGGAGGGGTATTTTTTTTCCTCTCATTTCCAATAAAGCAGAAATGACTGTTTGTGGCAACTGTAGGGGGAGAGCAGATTCCAGTGCTGTGTCCCGTCACTCAAAATCTCACTCGTGTGTGTCCTCCTCTACACGTTTCATCAGCCGCCAATCATGACACGCACGTGAGACGAGTCTTCGCTTATATGGTTGGACAGTTTCAAAGACTCTCTTTTAATGTTGGGTATCATAAAACTCTCAGTGTTCGGTCACGTAAAGAAACAAAACGATACGTTTATTTGCCTCTGTTTTCTCTCTTCTCGACCGCACTATGCTTCTCTCTCTCCCTTTCCTTCTCCCTTTCCCTGCCTCCCTCACTCCCCCCTTTCTCCACCTCCCCCCTCAATCCATCTGCATCATGTCGATCTGTCAGACTGCCAGTGTCTGTTCCAATTAGATTCCACTTAATACACGTAACCTCGATTAACACGCAATCAAGCCCAGATAAATCACGTCCTTTAAGTCCCCCCTCTGCCTCTCCTGTGTTGCTTTGCATTACTCAGTTTTTCCCAACAAGCTTGCTTTGCCACAGTCGCTGGTCCCAATGTTTAAAATCACACACTGATTGCACGAGCAGGTAACTTTACCAAATGTCCTCAGGGGTGACACTCAGCTGTAGAGACAAGTGATTTTTTCTTTCCTCCTTTACCGCTAACCAAACGCTACGTCTTAGCGTGCGTCGCACACCTGCTGTTTCCAGTAATGTGAAGTTCCTCTTGTGTTTCTAGCAGACGCTTGTTGGTGCCCTTCTCACCCAGGAAGATGAAGGTGTCTTAATTACATCTTTGGTAAAAAGCTACAGAAGACACCCTGGGCTTTCTCTACATTGTGGGAGGCTGTGTAGTCTTATTGTCTCTGTGACCTTTTTAGCTAGCGGACAATTGGTTTGACTAGATTACAAATTAAGACACAGCACCAGGCACTTAGAAAGCAAGTCTTTTAGAGAGCAGTTCTGTTGCTGCTGGCCTATGAAAGCCACCGGGCCATACATTTTCTGAAGAAATAGCCACAAAGTCAGGCATCACGTGCGCATTCTTCCATATCTATAAAATATAAAGTTACATTGGCTTTAATGATTCCTGCAATGCCACAGTGAGTCTTTGCCAGTGGCAGAAAGTGGGGGGGGGGGCGACGACACACACAAATGTACTACAGAGCTAAGGATTCATGGCTGATTATAATTCTTTTAACAAAGTTAATAATTTACACTGTTTATGCTAATAGGAGAAAAGAGGACTGTTGAATTACCAAACAGCAAAAACCACTAAAAATACAAACCAAATGAAAACAACCTGGGGCTCTGAAAAAGCACACACAGCACTCTTGGGGTCTTCTTTTATTAATCGCAGCTAAAAGTGCTAACATTGACATGTTGAACAGATTAGCCTCTTTAATAACTGGGCGGGTCAACATGGCTACCACTGCTGATCCGTGAGGATATCCTGTTGGGAGGTAGATAGCCTGTGTGTTTCATATTCTGACCCTTGCCTCTATGGGGTTAGCCCCTGTGCTAAATATACACTGAATTAGGAAAATATTGCTCTGTTTTCATATATAACTCCCTTGTAAGAGTATGTAGTTTCTACATTTTCCCTCTCATTTACAAAAAAAAAATTTTTAAAAAGGGGCCCTGCAGGTTGAGGTATTATCACATTATCTGAGTGCATGATAACAATTTTGTAGCTGCGCTTTGTTTGAAAGTGGAATCTCTGGCAGTCAGAGATCTGGCTTCACTTCATACAGCAACAGCTTGTGTCATACAGGTTCAGGCTGTAGCTGTACAGCATTAATGGTTTTAAATATCTCAATGCTAGTTAGAGCTGACAAGGCCTGTCGGTGTGCAGTGTGTAAACAGGGCTTGGATTTAAAATAAATTAAGCTATGAGAAAGGCTCACGTTGATCCATTTCTTATCTCCTCCGCTACCTTGCCAGCCCTAAGCCATTACGAATTGTGTGGACAAGTTAAGGGAGCAGCAGTACTCATTTGTGCAGTTTCTAGCATGTATAAGTATCTTTTTTTTTTTTTTGACTAATTACTAATAAGCAATATATATATGTGTAACTACAATGTGAATCATACGCTTTGAGCGTCCTTGAAATTGTTGATCAGGAAAAAAGAAAAAGTGGTGCATGTTTCATTTAATTATTATTGGGTGCAAACAAATAGAGTATTGAATAGATGGGCCTGTCCCGTCTTTTTCCTTTATAAACTCTATCCACAGCCACAACAGTGTTGCCACTGTCTCTTTAAAAGGGGGTGACAGTTTTGACTATAAGTTGAGCTATTTTCTCTTTCCCAGAGAAAGAAAAATGGGAATAACACTGATGAGTTTTAACAGCTTCAGCCAGGCGATGGGCAAATATAATAAGTGTTTTCGTAGACGTCACCAATGATTATCTCATCTGCGCATTTTGGGTGAATGTAGTGGATTTAGAGGCTCGTCTCCCATTGTGCTGACATCACCCTTTAACAAACCAAATTAAATCATGGCTAAAATCATTTGAAACTCTCCCAGAGTCTGTCTCAAATGAATGTCTGGGAAACTTGTAAAGGGAACACTGTGTGCATATGTATGTGTGGGTCTGAGTGTGTTTAGTCTCGGGGGATAAGGGGGGGGTGTACTGTGGAAATGGGGGCAAATTTATCCTCACACTGAATAATGGGATAAGAGGAGCTAATATTTAACAAATTCTTAGGTGAATTCAAAGGACAGCCTTTGTGGCATGGTAACATGCGCTCTTGTTTTTTTTTTGTTGTTTTTTTTTTTTTTCCAAGTTTGGAATCATGTATTTTATTTTCTGTATTTGATTTATTATCGTATTTGAACCTCCTGGATGAAAAAAGCCTCAGTCCAGTCAGTTCTCTGTAAAGAAAATTGGAAAAGGCATGAAGTACGCAGCCTCAAGTCAATCTTGATATAGCTGTTGTTACATGGAAAATATGGTTTGATACTGATACCGCTATGACACACAACAAGAAAGAAAAGACAAAATGACACCTGTATATTTTATAACCAAATTTTGGTAGTGTGCCATGATAACAGGTGACATGCATGACTGTCTCTTACAGTAACAATGATCATTACTACGGCCTCTTAAAGATTCATTTGAAATACATGAAACATTTTAACAAGATCACATTGCACTGCAAGTTTCTAAGTTGCAGTAAAAGTAGAGTTTTTTTTTTAAAAGAATGAAATGATTCCATTTCAACTTATTACTTGTGTTGTCATTAGCCATAAGATCACACAGGAACACACAGAGATTCGTCAGCTGTCCCGTCTCATCACTTGCATGCCGTAGTCGGCCACGCGTGACCTTGTTAAGTGAACAAAGGTAAGAGAGAGAGAGCGAAAGTGAGTAAGAGGAGTCAGTGAAGAAGTGGTGGCAAAGCATGGAGGTGCGTGGAGGTGGTGGTCGTGTGTGTATGTGTGTTGGGGCGGGGGTGCAAGAAAGGCCTCAACTCAGCCAACCTAGCCTGATGTGACAGGATTAGCTAAGCCCCGGTGAACATGGATGGTACTTTGAGCCCGTGTGTGTGTGTCTGTGTCTGTGTGTGTGTGCATGCGTGTGTGCGTGCAGCAGGCAGAAAGTGTGCACAGCAGACTGGAAGCCCAGAACTGCTGCTTGCCACCAGCCGAGCCAAGACAAGACATGGGAGATCAACAGCGCGTCGGCCCATCACTGCCAGCAAGCCTTAGCCCTCATCACCCTCCCTTTCCACCAATGGGAGGCAGCCAGACCATAGAAGATGCAGCCAAAGGAGTCACAGCTACACTGGGGGGAGACACAGTGGGGGACTAGTAGGCGGGCAGCTGGGGCTAAAGTGAATGTGAGTTGGAAAATGATCCTATTAAATTGAATTAAAGAGGCAGTCTTCATTTACCCCAAGAATGATGGATTTGGATAATTAACAGTGTTAATGGGTACTGGTAAAAGAGGGCAAGGGAAACTGGTGGTTGCAGACACAGAGTAAAGGGGCCAGGTCAAACCTGCATTGTATTCAGTCTGCAGGCCCATTATGGATGACACCCCTTCTTCTTCTTCTCTTTTTACTCCCTCCAGCCCATGGTAACTTGTTGGGATTTTTTAAAGTTCCTAGCAGTGTTTCCACACTCTAAAGAAATCCTACAAATCCTTATCACCTCTTTCATTTGAAGGTGTTTCTTTTTTCCCTGCAGATCTCAACCTGTGTAAAAGAAAAACACTTGTGAGATCATATGAGTGGAGCAGATCAAAGCCTGTTGTATTATATGGTTTTTACACAGGGCCTACTGAGTAGCATGCATGTGAATAGGGGGGAAAAAGCAATAGGAAAGTGTCACTGATGAGCATCTAGGTTTAGTGTCGATATATTTTGTGTTAGTGTACTACAGCAGTGAGTGCATTACACCAGTTTAATGTCCTCATCTCAGGACCTAATTATGGCAGTAGTAGTGTGTGTGTGTGTGTGTGTGTGTGTGTGTGCGCGCACGCACGCACATGTGGTGTGCTTGTGTGTCTGGGTTTTCACTTTGGTCAATGCACAAACCCTATCTGCATGTCCTTAATTCTTGATGATGTGCAGGCCTTAGGCAGTGTGTGTGTGATGGAGAGGATGCCTGTGTGCCAAGTTGAAGTAAGGCAGGGCATGGGCCCTCATCCTGGTGAAAAATCCAGTTGCTTTGCTCACAGCAGCCAACTGCGTCATTAGTATCCAGAGTCTAGTCAGTCTAGTGACACTCTGCCACAAAGGAGGCAGATTTATTGGGAACTACTTAGCCTCATTTACATGGACATTGCCTTAATAATTCTGTTTATCCCTTATGCGAAGCATATACTTTTCTCCGCTTTCCTGCACTTATATGAGGCCAGACAGTTTTCTTTTGACACAGAATTTTGCCAGTTATAGAAGAACCTTGGATGATGTGTACCACAGCTTACCTGAGCCCTGATTAGGCAGAGAATGTCTTAAGTAGGGGGCTCAAATAATTTAATGCTACTTTTCTCCTTTCAAAAAAATTAACACCACAGTCGCATGCGTGTGTGTAACTGAGAGAGTGATAGAGTGTGTGGAAAAAAACAATCTCATCAAGCAGGAGGCCGTTTGCTTAGCAAGAGCTGACAGTCTTTGTGTATGTAAATGAAGAATTTAGACTAATGGAGTTGAACCATTTCTAATTTTGTGATGGCAAGAGGATTTTGATTGAAAGTAATTAAGCAAGCTAGCTGTAAAATTAATTAAAGCAAAAGGAGGGGGGGACTTTTATTGGATTGGATAGCGATATAGCTGCTGTCAGGCAGGGAGACAAATGGGGGTGACCTGGATTCTCTGCCCTCCCTCCTCCCACTCGGGACTTTTATGTCACTTTAATCTCCTTAGAGCGGCTGGTGTGCATTTGTTTGAAATAATCAAGGAAATATGGTCAGAAATTGTCAGCTTTCAGATCTAATTTACCTGACAGCCTCGCAAGTGCGTGTGCACGCGCAAGCACGCCTGTGACAGTGGCAGGTTCTTTTTTTTTTTTCCCTTGGCCTCTCCTCAGCTTTGTGGAAAATGCTTTTGACAGTCTTGAAGCATCTTGGTTGTCGGAGGGTGGGGGAGATGAGGAACTTGGGTGGCTTTAAGATGGACATTTCAATGAGGCACGTTTGGCCCAGCTTAGCACCTCTGACACTGTTGTGTGCGTGCACACACACACACCAACATTCTTAATTGCCTCTGTAACATATTCCAACTCCATTTGGCCACTGTACCAGCACTTCTCAGCCCGTGTTGTGTGCAGGTAGCCTAAACAAGCAGGAGCAGATTATAGCCATGACAAAGCCTGTTACACCTACTTAACCACTGACAAATAAGACTGACCAATCCTGCACAAATAGAAATGGAACTTATTGATTGGTTGGTTTTGAAAAGTAATAATATCTAAATCATATTTTGAGTCAGTCCTAACTTCAGAATATTTTTCCTTTTGTATTTCAGGCAATCTTTTTTTTTATTATATTATACTTATAATTGAATAGCTGTGATATTAAAAATATCATCCAACTGTGCAGTTTGTGTTAAGCTAATAACCAGTCATAAACTAGCCCTGCTAATGTCCTGCAACATTTCTATGGCTTTTGAGCAGCATGGGGTCCATATTACAGGTCCGGAGAGCTCACGATAATTCCATAGTGGATGAGATGCTACTTCCTCTTTAAGGTTCTCAGTACTTGCTGGTGTTTGTGATATAGGTTTTCAGTGTGACCATCAGTACCCCCTGAAGAGATGGTTAATTAAGGCCTGGGCCCGGCAAACACTGCTGGGACCATCACCCACCACACCGTAGTCTTCCCCTGCTTCCAGTCCTCCTTTGGGAAAGCCAGGACTGTGAGGCCTCTAACGGGATTAGGAGCCCTCTGAAAATAGGACCTCAGTACCAAAAGCCTCTCATCCACCTTCATCTGCCCAAAGGATCCCTCCTCAGTTCATCCCACCCCTATTCGCTCCTCCTCCCCCCTAAGATGGCTCCACCCTAGCTCTGTTTTATCAATTAATGTAATAAAAGGTGGAACAAAGAGCTGTCTTTCTCCCGCTTTGTAATTAGAGGGGGTGATCTCCTGAGGACTGGCATTCCTTGGGCCTGAAAAACACAATTCTCACCCCCACCCCCCCACCCCCCAAACTCTCTACCACCACCACTCAAGTGGAACATGGCTCTCCGATGTATAAGGGTGATAATGTAAATGTAGTGTAGTCTGCCAGGCAAACCCAGCACAACCTATTTTGCAGTAGCTTTATCTAAGTGTGAACAAATGAATGCAACATTTGGAGGAGTGATACATTATTAACTCTAATTGATTCCTCTATAACACTATACATTCACTGTCACCTTCACTTTGGCTC
The DNA here is from genome assembly GCA_024447675.2 of Pterophyllum scalare. NCBI lineage: Eukaryota > Metazoa > Chordata > Actinopteri > Cichliformes > Cichlidae > Pterophyllum > Pterophyllum scalare. Next base: position 64,380 of record JAMQGT020007923.1, read on the forward strand.
ACATGAGTACATGCGCTCTGAATCGCTCTTGTCGCTGTCCCTATTCTAACACGTTACGTGTCACCACACACTGTTAACAAATGTGATAAAACCACCTGAATTGAGAATATCAGGTATGGCGTCTGCCTATGTGTGTTTTTGTCTGTTAAGGTGAGATGCAGTAGACTGTGTGTGCGTCTTACTCTCTCTTGTGCTTAACTGTGTCTAGATGGGTGTGAAAGTAAAAGAGAGAGACTTTCACAGTCACTGGAGCTTTCGATTGGAATTAGTTTTACAATATATGCAAATATCCCCCCTTGAAAAAAGGGGTCTTTTAAATGACAGGTTGATATGTGATTAAACGACAATTAGAGTGCTGAAAATAAGTGTCGGCAGTAGGTCAAGCACTGGGCGGCTCAGCTAAAAGGTAGCAGACTATTGAGCAGAAAACATTCCCAGGCGGAGGCCAGGAACAAGACCCAAAACAAATTAGAGAGGTGAAGGGGGAAACAAGGGTGGCAGTGTGTTCCAATAAACCCACAACAAAAAACAAGTTCTGTGTTTTGCCTGAGTGACAAAAGAGAGAGCGTTCATGATTTAGATCTCTTTTCAGTACGCCGTGATGGACATGGATTTATCCTGGTACTTTAAGTCTCTATGGAGTAGAACCCAAATCCCAAAAAAAGTCCCCACACTGACGCTGGATTCGAAGGGTAAAACTTAAGCGGCAAGATGTAAACCTTTAGTCCTAGCTTTCTGCCTGAGTTGATGCTGTGCCGCACACCTCTGCTGCCCTTTAAGTTAAAAGTACATAGACATGAGGGATTCTCTGTCTCTTTCTTCCACAAACACACACATGCACACAAACATAGACAGAGACATAAAAGGGATCACGCTTATTTTGGCACCGATGGCAGATGGCCCTGTCCCTATAATCCCCTTTGATGCTGCAGTGGGGCAGCAGCTCCTGAACATCTATGAAGCCAAAGCCCCAACAAAACTTGCAGCTCCCTTTCCTTTAACTGACCCCAGTTGCCAAGGAGCTGTTAGCTGTCAGACCTGGTTAAGAGTGCCTTTACGGGGGAGAGTGAAGGGCATAGTTTTCGCTCACTCTGTCCCCTCTCTGCTTTCAGCTTCCTGTTTGTTTTCTGTCACAGAAGGTTCATTCCACCTCCACAGCACGGCTGTGAAAGCAGGTTGACTTTGTTACTTTTAAGTCATAGAAGAGACGACACTTGCAGCCTTCTTTTTCCATCGCAAGCTGTATATTAGAGCCACAGATGGTGGGAGGTGGGCTAAGAGGCTTGGATTTTATTAATGGCTCACTTTACATATTGCCAGTTCCTTAAAAAAGGGATATTTCACTGCTTATGTTCAGGGTAAATGTATTTACATACAGAATTTTATGGAAATCATTTATTTTCTAGTAATTACTTTTTTAAAAGTGATGCCTGAGTTTGAATAGCTTGTTATAGATAAAACACCCATTAATGCACTTTCCTAACTTAAATAATTAATCAGTCTTTTGCTACAAATTTGGAATGTTGTTTAATTTTTTTTAAATGATCATATTACAAATTTTACAGAGAAATCATTTTTAATTTTGTCAATACTGTCATACTGATCATGAAAGTAAAGAGTTAAGTTAAACACCCCTGATTAAATTGAGGATCACTCACCCCAATGTAGGAGCGAAGCAGCACTACAAAGCACTTTCCTTATTAATTTTGCACTCCAAATAGACTCAAATGTGGTCTCGTGTCTTCACTTTTTCTTAAATCATTTCCTTCACCTAATGTTGGAAACTCAGTTCTCGAGCCTCTAATTGGAGGACAGTAGCTTTAATGTATTCTCAGATGGAGAGGCAACTGTGCCAGTGTTTTCTTTTATTTTTATTTGGAAAGGACCGGATTCTGCCTTAAATGGGGAAACACAAATTAGCTGTGCAATTACAGAGGAAAAAAAACCTGTAGCGTTCGATTATGTATTATCATTTGAGAGCTCTGAAGGATAATCATCGCTGAGATTTGCTCACGTTTCCAGCAGGTCTGCTGAGATGTACGCTAGCTAATGGGATTGGGCTTTTTTTTTTTTCCCCCCTAACCCTCTCCTGTGGCGATATGGAGCTGGCAGCTGAACTTGAACGGATGCGCATGGTGCTGAGTCGTGCACAGGACTATTTCAAGACTGAAATGCGATTGTTTTAATACTTTAATCCACCTGTCCTTGGCATTCAGGATGTTGCAGAAGTCGCCTAATTATTTCAGTGCCCTCTATCCTTCCTAGTTGAAATACAGCAGAGACAGCAGCACTCCGATATTGATAAATAAGCTCATCGTTAAAGGAATTTCTTCTTTGAATATTTCTTAATAAAAAAAAGGTCATTTGTATCAGGAAAAGTTAATAAAGTGCAAAAATATACAACTTCTCAAAAAAAATGCACAGCATAATTGAAATTTTAAAAATGCATGTATGCAAAGAGGATTTGAAATACCCCAAATCACTTTAAAGAGCAAGCCATTTAACAGCCAGAATTCTCTGAATTGTTCCAGGTTCCAACAGCGATAGTATGCAAACACAAATATTTTCTTTTAATTAAAAAGGCCTCATCTCTCTGTATCCTCCCCCAAGCCCACTGCCAGCGCTCATACACCCACCTCACCCACACGCCCCCGAAGTACTCATACGCACACAGGCACACATGTGCAGCACAAATGCTTGTGATCCTTCATTTGATTCCAGGATCACTCATAGTTTCATACATTCAGCCAAATCAACTGAGAGCTGGTGACCTTAGCAGTGATGGCTGCCCAGGTTAATGATAGCCCACCAACCCCGCCCACCCACGCCATCATATACACCTGAAAAGCAGTTCCTTTCAACCAGTGGAATCCCTAGCTTAGTGGAACCCGAGGTGGCCCTGAAAGGCATTGAGGAATTCGTGGTCTGGGGTAGTGATGTTGGTGTGTTTTGGCTGGGGGGGCAAGTTGATTGTAATGCATGTTGATGGTTTCAGAGATACTTCATTTCAGAAACAAAGGCCTCATTAACTGTAGTCTTCATCAGGCCAGCAAGCAGCGGGCACATTAGGGGTCCACAGGAAGTTAGAGTACAGGAGGAGAGTGCATTAGGGAGGCCTGGAGAGACACACTCTCTCTCTTCCCCTTAGTTCCACTTCCACCTCCAGTGCTTTTCTATATCTTAATGTACCTTTCAGAAGGAATTTGGATAGAGGTCAGTAATTATGCTTTTTAAATTATTCAGTGGAGGTCCTCTGTAATTGTGCTTTTTAGAGCTTGGACATTGACAACATGGTTTACTGCATCACTTTTGGGGCACGGTCTGACCGGATGAATATCAAGTAAGAGAAGGAGTGTCTGAGTGTGTTTCACTGCTCTCACCACCAGTTCATAGCTGTAGTGATCTTTTGAAATATCAATAAGTGCAGACACCAAATGAGCAAAATTAATCCCTTCGCTGATGAACTTTGACCGACGTCAGGTTTGGATTCCCCCTCCCCCCCCCTCTTAAATTTGGTTGGGACCGAGTTGTGTGGTCAGAGACCCAGCCGACTACCAGCCACTGTGTGGGAATGTTCAGTTACGAAACGCAAGCGTGTTATTTTTGTTACATCGAAGAGAGAAAAGCCTAAACTGCAAGGGTAGCAGAAAAAAAAATCACCAAACTTTCTCTACAGAGCCAGCTCCGACAACGTTTGACTGCACATGATAACATCGTCCATCCACACAAGTCCTCTTTCAGCTACAGATTATTAACACATCACTGAAAGCAGCACAGAGCGTTTCATTGTTGTTACAGGGTCTAATATTTATATTTATCTAGTTGGGTGAGGCATTGACAAACATGTCACACACCTGCAGTTTTGTAGTACGTGCTACTGCAGTTTGGTGTAAGAGAAAGAGCCTGTACAGTAGAGTTTTGTTGGGGCGAGAGGAAGACTGTAATTACTGTCTGGCGATTCATCTAGTCACTGCATAAAATAGTGTTTATCCAGTCGCCCGTGTTTCTGTCGTGGCTGAGGGAGGGGAGGGTCATGTTTTGCACAACTGAGACAGCTAGGGCAATCAGGAGAAGAATCGTGACTCCAAAACATTCAGCCTTTTCTTTCTTTTCCTCTCCCTTTGTCTCTCGCACTTTCCCTCTCTCCCTCCCTCTTTCCAGTTGAGAACTGGTGCCTTAGAAAATGAGATCTGCCTTTCTCCCCCCCTTCAACCCCCCCACGCGACACACCCACACACAAATAAACATAAAAAGCTAATTTGTTAGCGCCCTCATTTCAGAGGCCTGAGCAGGAGAATATTGTTGGGAGGAAAAGTAATGCTTTGTCAAATGTTGACATGTGTTGCAAACATGATAGGCCTTCAGCAGCAGTATTTCGTGGAGAAGCTCAGGCACATTGTCGGCACATGAAGAGGATGCTTTGAAACACGATCAAGCCTCCGAATGCCCTCCCTATCCATACTCCTGTGCCAAATGTGCATGCGTGTGCTTGCGTGCGCGCGTGTGTGTGTGCGTGCCTGCTCTAAGATGCTAAATGATCAGATCCACTGAATATTTGTGGGCCTGTTTTCTCACATAATGAGTGTGCGTAACATGTTCTGTATGCCACTGTACAACTGAAGTTGTGTGTGCACATTTGTCCTGCTGCAAGGCCCCATTCTTTCGGTGCATGGCTTGACTTGGTTCCTTTAACTGAGGCTACTTCCCCTTGGCTTTGGGTCACAGTGACACTGGGCAGGTGGAGTTAAAAAAAAAAAAATCATCATCACCACCCCCCCACCCCCACCACCCTGCCCCCCTCCACAAAAATGAATAAAAATTGGAAAACAACATGCAAGGTCTGCCTAATACAGGAACACTTGCGATATGCTGATGTTTTCTTTTGCACACGTGTCGTTGCTAAATTGCCTTTGAATCGGCGTGCATCAGTAATGAAACTTTATGTCCTTGAGGCAGCAAGTCCGTTCCAGTTAGGACCGTACTATCTCCTGTCTGGCTTTTGAGATTTTTTTTTCCTCTAATACACGTCCTTATGAACGAAGCCCATGAAGTCATTTTTTCCATATTTGTGTAAATTGCTTTAAAAGCATTTTATCATGTCAGCAATACGTAACTGAACGAAGTAAATGCCACATTAC
>JAMQGT020007924.1:0-57109 GCA_024447675.2 Pterophyllum scalare
TGCTAATGAGGGTCCATGTTAATTGATGCTGCTAATTAATCAGTCTCACTGCTAAGAAATCCAATTTGGTCATGTTTCATTCTGACATAACGTTAGCTTTGGAGAAATACATCCCCAGAGTCAGAGAGAGAGCAAAATCCAAAGCAGTTTTATCAGTGGCCCAGCACACACTGACCTGTTATAGCCTTTTTAGGGAAATTCAAGCTATTTGAAGTGCATATATAGTATTTCACATTTGAATCCGAAATTGGATTCCAGCAAAGAGTTATACTGAGACAAAGTAATCTCTCTCAGTAGTAGACTGTTTCTATTTGTTTCAGTTGTGTGAGCGGGGTGCTAGTCAATGGAAAACAAATTCATAGTTGCTAATGAATGGAAACTTGCTGTAAACAACATAGCATACAAGTTGGGACGGTTGCTAGCAGCACCAGCACAGGGATCTTCAAATCAGATGTTTTGGGGGGTTGTTTTTTTCTCCCCCTTTATTATTTATCATCATTTTCTGATAGGAGAAATTAATAAAAAGTCAAGGAAAAAATGTAATAGGCTGCTGCCCCCATGACCCAGCCCCAGATAAGCAGAAGAAAATGGATGGATAGAAGGTATACAAGGAGAGACTCGTGTGGCTGAGAGAGTTCAAGAAGAAAGAAAACACTATTGCAAAAAGACTGTTTTGGGAAGTTTTGCACCTGATCGAGTGCCTGGTCATCAGCTCCCGGGGAATTAAAAAACTCGGGAACTTCTAATACACATAGAATCCTTTGATCCAAGTCTTCAACTTTAAATCAATTTTCTTGTTCTCAGTACACTTTTCTTATGCAATTTTAGATGGTAAAGACAGGAACACAGCTATTGGTTTGTCTATGTATTTTTTTTTATAAGTAATATGCTTGAATTTTCAGCTACACAGGAAATGGCTTATGTTTCACTCCACACTTAAAGAAAATCTTATTAATAAGTTCAGAGCCTGTTTTGATCCTGTTTACACAATCACAGAAATGCACGAGTTCTATTGTCAGTACTCTGCAGACATGCTCTAGAACAAAGATGTTCTAAACATCAACGGCTGATTTAGACTAATTAAATTATTGCATTAGTAAAAGTAGAAAGGGCAGATTAAAAAAAAGTTTTATGTCAGAGCTCAAAAATTCAATTTTAATCTTCTTGATCCATCCAAACTTCTCTCTGTACTTCTGTTTTCTACCACAAACCCTACTTCTTTTGAGTTTAATGAAAGTGGATGGAATTGTATCCCCAGCCCATTTTTAAGAGCCCTTAACAGCTGCATGAATTTGAAACCTGCTCACAGCTCTTGCACTCTTAACTCGCATGACATACTCTGCTGATATATGGTATAATGTCAACTTCTATAAAATGTCTAGTTATGCACTGTACTCAGTACATAGATTCACCATGATTTTGAAATGCCACGCACACCATACATCAAGACAGGTTTCAAAGGTCTCCCCAAGCTCAGTTGGTAGTAGCACGCAACCCATGTACGGGGCTGAGGCCTTAGTACAGGATCCTGGTTTCAGTGCTTCCCCCATACAGTGACCTTCCCTCTAGATCATCAAGTGGTGAATGGCAGTTTATTTAGTGCCCTCCTCTCTGCCACAGTTTCAAATGTATTCAGTTTGCAGCCAAACACAGAGCTAGCCTTCCCGATCAGTTTATTCAATCTGTTGGTATCCCCCAGCTCCAGCATTGCTCCCCCAGCAGACACTGTGACAACAAACACATTGAAATCTCCAACATTTGATGCACATTGCAAAGGCTCTCAGTCTCTCAGGGAAATCTAGCCTGTACATCCCCTCCTTGTACACAGACTCTGTGTTGGTCTTTAAGTACAACCTGTTATCAGTATGGATGCTCAGGTACTTGCACACCTGCACCACATCAACATCTTCTCCCAAGATAGACACAGGCCATGTAGATGTCCTTCCATCTGAAGTTAATCACCATCTCTCTGGTGTAAGTCACACTCATAAGCAAATGATTTCCCCCATCACACTCCAGAAAAACCATTCAGTAGTGTTCTGCACTGTCCGAGTGCTGCAGTCGTCAGTATTTCTCATTATTTCTGTGGGTGTCATGACCCGGAGCTGTCCTGAAATCTGAGGTATACAAGGCGAACATTAGCGGAGAGAGCACAGTCCCTTATGGACCTCCTGCACAGAACATCACAAAATAAGACTCAGCACTGCTCAGCCTCTAACTGTCTGTCAGGTAGTCAGTAATCCATGCTGGGAATGTCTATTTGATATTTCTTGTAGCTTCTTCATCAGTGGCAGAGGTTGGATTTTGTTGAACGCACTGGAGAATCCAAAGAATGTGATCATCACCATGCAGATGAATCTATCCTGATCAAATTGAGCTCTATGCAGCATTTATATATTGCTCAAATCAGGAAAAGAACACTTCTTAATCAGAGTACAGCATCAAGTCAGTTAAACTTCTGGGATATTGATCTGGTCAGTTAAGTAACGGGGGGGGGGTATTAATCAGTTCCAGCTGCTTTGGTGTTAATGAAATTAACAACAGGTGCACTAGAGGGGCAATGATGAGACAACCCCCAAAACAGGAATAGTTTTACAGGTGGACATTTTTCCCCTCCTGATCTTTTCTGACTCTTTTTTTTTCACTAGTTTTGCATTTGGCTAGGGTCAGTGTCACTACTGGTAGCATGAGGCCATACCTGGGCCCCACGGAGGTTGCACATGATGTTGGACATACATCTGTGGGCCCTGTACTCACTCCTCATTGACGCCATGGTCCAGATCCCCCAGGACACCGTCCGTTATCTCATTAGGAGAATTCTCCAACATTGTCAGGCATGCATACAAACACGTGGGGGCCATACACACTACTGAGTTGCATTTTGAGTTGCAATGAAATTTCTGCAAAAGGCTGCTGCATTATTTTTTCACTTTGATTTTCATGGTGTCTTTGAATTCAGCCCTATTCAGGTTGATAATTTTTGTTTCCATTAAAATGATGTAGCATCCTTTCATTCCTAACACATTACCCAGTCCATATCAGTATAGATATCCAGCATGATTTTACTTCCCCATTGGGATCTGATGGGTTTTCAAAGTGTTCCTTTAATTTTTTTCTTCTTTTTTTAGCAGTGTATGATTGCATCATCCATTCCCAAATTTGGTTGGTATGCAAACCTTAGAGTGCCCAGAGATGATTTCATATGTGGTCTAAGGTGAGGCGAGACAGGGTGGCTGTAGCTCAGGCGGTAGAGCATGTCACCTACTCATCGGAAGGTTAGCGTTTCGATTCCTGGCTGTTCCAGGCTGCATGCCAAAGTATCCTTGGGCAAGTTACTGAACCCCAAATTGCCTTCTGATGCAAGTGTTGGAGTATGAATGCGGTAAGCTGGAACTGCTTGTATGAATGGGTGAATGTAAACGTGTTGTATAAGCGCTTTGAGTGCTCAGTCAGAGTAGAAAAGCACTATATAAGAACTAGTCCATTTACCATTCCAGCACCTTCATCACAGTAATTTATGATTGTGTTGACTTCTTCAAAAAAAACAACACCAGCATCTTCTTTTGCGTCAGATTCAGGATGAAAATGTGGGTATCAAACAGATGTCTGGCACAGGTTCTCAGAACCTTGGGGTTGATGCCATCATGATTGCCTTGCTCCGGTGTGGTTTCTTCAGCCTAAACTGGTCAGCTGTCACAGTCAAGCAGGAGGTAACAGTGGTCTGATCCTCAGAGTTCACTAGGAGGCGAAGAAGAGGAGAACTGCAACAGCAATAAAGGCAGTGGGGCTGTGTAGAGGATGCAGCAGGGGGCTATGAACTAATCCCTTGTATAGCAGAATAGAAACCACTGAGCTCCTCAGTGGAGGGTTCAAAAGTTCAGGTCTTCCTTTAATTTGTTCTTGTGAGTTTTTGTCAGGTGACTTTAAATTAAAATACACAGAAATACACACATTTAAAAGTCTTAAAATCACTAAATTACTAGAAATTTGACACACCATACAATGAATGAAAGACTTATCAAAAGCCACAGTTGAGCAGGTTAACTTGGTAGGCTGGGAGAATTTTTAGGTCTGTACCTAATAAATTATACACAATCATGTGCACTAACTCACATGCACACACACACACACACACACACACACACACACACACACACACACAAATATATCCAGAGAAATGTTATGCTACACTACACAACATTTCAGTGACAAAAGGAGACAGGTAAATGCAACTGGAAGCCATGTTGTCAACACTGATATTTCATTGTTGTGTGTATGAGTGTGTGTGTGTGTGTCATTACTCATTTAGGAATCTACAAGAACATGTTCAAAATGATTAAACTGAGATATTTAAGGTCAGTATGTGGGTGGATCCCACGAACATGAATAGAGTCTTGCATGTACACACATGCGAGAACGGGGTACTGATATATAAATATATCGAGACTAATACATATTTATGGGACCATCTCATATTGAGAAACCTGTGCGTGTCTTCTGTCTGAGTCAAAATTGTACTTGTCATTTTTAATCTACTTCTCTAACTATAGCTGATCAATAATAAAAGAGCCACTCGCACACAGAGCAAGCTGTTATGGCTTTCCTCAAAATGCAGCTCACTCAGTTTGGTCTCAGATATCTTCATAAACTTTTTTGTGGTCTTGTCTTTATTCTGACCTCTTTCCAAAGCTTCTCCAACTGACTTATATGCCACTTTTCATTATTGTTAAATACTGCACCTCTAATGCAGACATTTCTCTGCCTTCTCTTTGGCTTGTATATTACACTCATTAGCTTAACATAATGTGTCTGTAATGGCTGAGCATTTGTACTCAGCTGAAGGCATCAGCCCAGCTTTAATTTCACAGGCAAAACAACTCAAGTAACACACTGATGGTTAAAACAAATTAATCTCAGAAATCTTGTCATAAAATTTGCAGCTCTGTCCCATCTACCCTTAGCCATCCATCGTTGCAGCCTCTGCACTCAGAATGAAATTTTTCCACATGCAAGTTCCATCACTGTGTTGTTTGTCATTCATAAAGTGGTATGCAGTTTGAGACATTTCTGCAGTATACACAAAAGGTTGGTCATGTCAGTAAATTTGTCCCGGATGAGTTGGCAGGCTGATGAGTGACTGACTAACAGATTGAGGTCAAGTATGGACTTGTTTGAAAATTGTTCCCATCTCTGTTCCCTGGCAAACAAAGTTGAATGTCGGGCAGAATAGAAGTGAATGAGATATGTAAAAGCTTGGACTGGATTAATGCAGGATAAGATAAGTACAAGGTTATAATCCACAGTCATCTTTATTCTAAATATGTCACAGTTTTGTTTTTTTATAATAATTTATGGCGGAAAGAACAAACACTATAATTGTGTGAAATAAATAGCTTTTTTTTATTACCCCAATAAAAAATGAAAGATGTTTCATGTGCCAATCAATCAACCATCCGCTTATCCTTTTCAGAGTCACCCTTGAAGCGATTCAGGCAACCCATCAGGTGACTCGTGAAGGGGAAGCAGCTTCCTGTCTACACTGTATATGGTGGGGATGGGGATTGCTAACCACAACTGAGGACACAATCTGGCAGTGGAAGGAACATTAGATGATCTCCTCAATTTCACTGACACACCTTCTGTAGTGGAAACAGATTCCATGGAAGTTGTGGAATGCTGGACCAGATGTTAGATGGTGGATTGTAGCTTGCCCAACCAGTTTACATGTGTTTTTCAACTGTGTTACTTGGGGTATCCTGTGGACAGTCGTTCGGGAGCATAGGGTATCAGGCCCTTCACTGTGGGCTTTCCAGTCCAATAGTCACCTCAAGGCACTGTATAGTGTAAGGTAAAGACCCTACAATAATCCAGAGAAAACCCAACAATCAGACCCCCTATAAGCAAGCACTTGGTGGCTGTGGGAGGGAAAAACTCCCTTTTAATAGGAAGAAACCTCCAGTAGAACAAGGCTCAGAGAGGGGCAGTCATCTGCCATGACCAGTTGGGTATGAGGGGAGGTATGGTCACAAGCTCTTGGTAGTGACCAAAAGAATGAGATTGCTGATATAAATGGTGGATCCATGCTGCCCCCACAACCCAGACAAGCAGCAAGAAAATGTATGGCTGGACAGATGGATGTATAGATGGATGTCAACAGACATTAGTACATTATTGTAATTTTCATTTGAAAATTATTTTAGGTGTGAGTGTGAATGCTTGTCTGTCTCTCCGTGTTAGCCCTGCGACAGGCTGGAGACCTGTACAGAGTGTACCCTGCCTCTCACTCTATGACAGCTGGGATAGGCTCCAGCCCCCCCGCCACCCTCATCAAGATAAGCAGAAAAGAATGGATGAATTATTTTAGTGATAAAATAACCCCCACCCCAAATATCCATAGTCATTATGTCACAAAGTGGCAGGTTATCACGCCTGTGGAAAGGAGGTCAAGGTGCATGGATTGGTTCTAAATCATTGGACTGTTCGGTTCCAAAAGTCAGTTTTTACATCAACCATGTGCATTCCAGAACCTTGAACATAACCCTAATGACCAAGGTTCTTAATTTTAACCCAAACACTAATCATGCCCTAAACAGATCCAACCGATATTGTACAGAAATCAGTTTAGCATGCAGTCATTCAAAGAGTTGATAACAGCAAATAAGAGCTGTATATATATATATATATATATTTATTTATTTATTTATTTTTTTTTGATAATTTGATAAGCACCACCTGCTGAAGCTCGCGAGAAGTTATGTGACAAATAGCAAGTTCATGTTGCCCTTTATTAGCAACCACTGGGAACTACCACCAACACTTTACACAAATTGACATTTCATTTGTCATCTTCAGCCCTAATACTAATTTCTTAAATCCATGCAACAGTGATTACATAATGCAAGCATAGCTTACTATGCACATGCTTTAGTATCAGACTGTGTCACTGCAGTTCTATTTGGATCCTGATCTACTTTGCAGGATGCAAATGAACACAGTTGCTTGCTTCAAACATGTAGAGAAACGGGCAAGTATTGCACAGTATAATAGAGCATGTGCTGTTAAATTTAAATAAGTATCCCTGTGTTCCTTAAAGCTGCAGCTGTCTCTGTACTGTATGATAACCTGTAAGCTTTGAGAGAGGTGAAGGTGACACAAATCACTGAATTCAAGTTTGATGACAAAGTTCAGAAATTATAGAGAATGACGGTGAAATACAAGAGGTTGAGAAGAGGGACAAAGGACATCTATGTGCCTGACAGAGAGAGGAAAGATGAGGAAGGCAAAGAGAAGTGTGAATGCCAATTACAGAGGTGAGTAGAGTGGATTAAATGACTGGGTTAGGGAAGTGAAGGAGGAGGGGAGAGGAAACAATCATCTGCCTGCAGCTCTGTGAGGGACACAGACAGGACAAGAGGAGAGAAGAGGGAGAAAAACAAGTAACACATGTCAGCAGTGTGTTTTCTGCTTATAGGATTAAATTATCACATTACTTATTGGAATACATAAATCTGAGTTTTACCACAATAATAGTTAATAGCAACAGTATTTTGTTGTTTACTGGATTTGCACACGTCATTATACATTTGGATTTGGGATTAATGTTGTGAGGCTATGAAATGACTCAGAGAGGATCAGATATGTGTGACACTGCATGCAGTCATAACTATTAAAGAAACTGCAGAAACTGTGCTCTGCCACCATACCTCGAAAAATATAGTTGCTGATTGATGTGAAGGGTTAAAAATTCTTGTATCTATAACCAGGGAGAATATATGAGCATTTTTATATAACCATTGTGGGTGATGCTAGAGTCAGAAGTCAGTGACCTACACAGCATCAGAATGAAGAATGAATATACAACTTCTGACTCCATATTTATCATGTAACCATGATGACAAAGGTCCTCAAACACAAACACAGACTTTACACTGCAATAAACAAGTTATGGGAAGCTGTTTTAACATTTAATAACTAGAGTTCATATATATTTGAATTATTCCTAGTTAAAAAGTACAACTCAAATATACATGACACTCTTCCAGTCCCAGATTATTAGTTTAGATAGTCACATCATTGTTCCTACAATCAAAATAACATCGCATCGATGACCCAAAGACTCCAAGGAGGGAAAATTTTCTGAAGTGCTCCTAAATGCACGAGCACAGACAACAGTCAGATCCTTGTCCGCTGCAACTTGACGTCACATAGAGGTAAGCCCCTTTCTCTCGGGGGAAATCTCCAAAATGTCAGAGCCACTTCCAGGAAGGATAGAATCCAGTTCTTCTCAAGGAGTTTGTGTACATAGCCCTTGCTGTGTTTCCAGTTGAGCCTTGAAGTTTGGGTTTCTTCCCCACCGATGAGGTGGCCATCCACATCCCAGAAACCTTCCTGTGATGCCGAGGGTCAACATGCCCAGGCCCCCACCTTCAGCTGCTACCCAGCACACAATGCACCCAACCTGTGTCTATTCCTGTGGAAGGCTGGTGGACCCACAGGATTCGTGATGTTTCTTCAGGCTGTGCACGGTCAAGCCCCATGAATCTAGGTGTGGCCAGCAGAAGCTTACCTGTGAGGTTCTTGTATACTGAAAACAAGTATTGCTCTGTCAATGTGCTCATTGGCTTAACATAAGTTCTGGACTGTATTAACTCACTCTGCAACATTAAATATTAAATAAACAACAGGTGCAAGTACAGGAGGAAAATCAGGCAGACTGATTTGATCTTTTTATGGCAATTTTTTAAGTTCTTTTATGAGTCCTGCTGTGGTTGGTAGTCCATATGATGTTGTAGTGTGAACATGTGATGGAATGGCTATCTGCAAGCTTGATTCAAGCTCCTTGAATGAGGAATGGACGAATGACTGCAGGACAATTATGAAAAGGTATGAGTTGATGGATGAGACATATGGTTGGATAATTTGAAGGATGGATAGGCAGTCATTAACTACTCATATTAGACTGACCCACCTAAATGGAATTCACTCAGCTGAACATGTAACATCAACCAGGGTTGACAGATTTGATTTCCCAGAAGGTCAGCTGAGACCCGCTGCACTGCTTTTTTGGAACAGTTGCATAATAAGAACATAATCAAATTACATGCGTGCACATCCTTTTTTATGTACTTTAGAAACTGTGTAGGAAACTTACTTTTGCTTACATAGAGACAAATACATTGATCAACAAATACAAAAAGGATAGAAGCTTTTACTATGTTAAATGTACGATAAATAATGTTGTTATCACTGATGGACTGACCAATTTAACGTCTAAAATGCAAAAGTCTTTGCAGTTAGAAGAAGAACAGCTAAAAAATATGTCTTGATTCCAACTGTCAATAGTTACACAGCAATTCCAATGCTGGTAATGCTGTTAAGTCAAACAGAAAAACCCACACGGCACCTTACGAACAGAAAATTTTGAAAAAGTATATGTATCAAGAATATCAAGAGTTATGTTTAGATTAGCATATAAAAGTCTAATACTACATTAATGGAAAGTTCCCTGTCAATTTCAGGAGGACTGAGAAATGTGTTTGAAAATCTTCAACTAAGGATTGTTGATGTTTAAAGTTACGCAGCACTGACAGGCAGGATTTGTTGTTTTGTTCTTCACCACATGGCAACAACAGAACTGCTGATAAACACACACTCTGAGAACTATCTGGACTTTCTGCTGCTAAATGTTCCACTAGGTTTAAGAGCTAGATTTTTATCTCTGGTTGTCACTGCAAGTGACACTTTTCACATTAAATATTATTCAAGTCTGTTATGTGTTAATATAAAATATCTGTCCATGCAGTTTACTTACCTAAACAACCAGAGCTTTAAATTTTAATACTAGGTGACTGAAGCCAAAGGGCTTCAATTTCAGACTTGCATGCTAAATTATTACGGCAGAAGGTGCAAATAAATATTTTAACATATCATTAATGCACTGACACTCGCCACCTTTTTGGTGGAGATTTATTTATTTTTATTCATTTTTACCTCTGAGGACAATTTTCACTCTGATGCAATACCGTATTTCACACATTGCACTTATTTCTGAGTCAATTACATCTAGCTGACATCATACTAATAAAAATCCACTGACAAACATGTTCTATAAACACAGAATACCGAGATGTGCAGAGGCAGGCAAAGGACTCCATTCAGACACAAACAGCTGGCAGCACATACAAAAGACAACATGGTATCATCCAGTCTGGTTGAGTATTGTTTGGATGCTAGTTGGTGTTTAATTCTCTCATTCTATTAAGTCTACAGAGAGAGAGAGGGAGAGAGAGAAAGAGCCATTTAACACTAATCCTCAACAAATAATACATTCATTTATATGCAGAATGGGAGGATTTAACGCCAGCTCACAACCAAGCAAGACTTGAAAGAAATGGATACCAACATGTTTTTGAGCATGTGTCTGTGTTAGTGACTCCATTAGGGATAACAAGTGAAAAAATAAAATAGCATGATTTTTTCATCTGAAAATGAGACACCTAACAGTCCAATTCAACTGTTATTTGATGCTTAACAATTTGAAAATATGAAAGAAATTGGAAAAAGAATAGAGCCAGGGAGCCTGAAAAACCAGCCACAGTAAAAATCAGCTATTCATCCTGTATGTCGTGCTGCTGTGACATTTGGTCCACACAAGTCAAAGAACACAAAGATTGAAGTGGCTCATATCGAAACATCCTACCAATGGCTGGACTGACAGCACAGAGGCACTAATCACGGCAGCACAGGAACAAGCTCTGAGCTCTGATAGACGTTGCAATACCAAGTGATGGCAACGTCAAGGAGAAGGAACACGAGAAGCTCGATGAAGATCAAGGGCTCAGAGAGGAGCTGGAAAGGATGTGGAAGATGAAGGTAACAGTGGTCCCCGTGGTAATCGGAACCCCCGATGACCCCCCAGCTGGGGGAGTGGCTCCAGCATATTCCGGGAACGACATCCGAGATCTCTGTCCAATCCTGGGAACAGCTAAGATACTGTGCAGGACCCTCAAGCTCCCAGGCCTCTGGTGGAGGACCCAAGCTTGGAGGGCAAAAAGACCGCCCGTAGTGGCAAGCTGGGATTTTTTTTCTTTTTGGTCAGAACAAAAAATAATTAGCAAACCTATGGCTCTGTCTTGTAACTCCAGACCTTGATTGTTTAGAACTGAGCCCCACATATTTCTGGTCCGCATTACTCATATTTTGATGAAACAGAACGGTGGATCAGATAGAAGAGTAACTACAGGTTACTGGTGGATGAGTGTTGGTATAAGATTAACCTTCCTGTAATACTGAGGATGTTTAATCTTTGTTTAACTTCTCTCTAGAATCATATTTCTCAGCCTCACACAGCATGCAGGAAAAAAAAAAAGCAATGCAGATATTTAGGGAGGTGGCACAGAAAAAGTAACTCCAGTAAAGAATATTTTGTGTTCTCCTTCAGCACATCATACAAATCAGTTATTTTATACATTTGTAATAAGGCTGAGCTATCAGATTTATCTGGACAACACACATTTATCCATCATCCATATCAAAAACATTTTCATTCTTCTCTCATTGATCTCAGTTGCCGTGCAGTTTCTAGACAGAAATGCTCACATAAAACCCACAAGGATTTTCTTTGAGTTTGCGCAGTTTTCACTCCCATATAGGGTCTCTTCATTTTTGATTTGCTAATTTGCACTGTTGTTAGTTTGTGTTGGTCAGAAGTTAACTGGTGCATCTTTGTAAATTGGTAAATTTTTAGTAGATCTCCTCCAGTATTTTCTACTCCTGTTAGAACAGTTTTGCACTTGCAGTGTTTCAGTCATTTGTGCTGCTTAAATCTGACCATTACAATTTGCAGCATTAGAGGTAATAGTGACTCCATGGCTCCTTAGTGTTGTGGCTTACACATTTACCTAACAAGCAAAAGTTTCCTGCTTCAGTCCCAGGATCAGACAAATCCCTTCGGGGTTGTGCCAGGAAAAATATCTGGTGTTTTTTTAAAAAAAAAAAGAAAAAAGAATGCCAAATCAAATATGCTCATGTTGCTCTGGCAACCCTTTGTAAATATATGGGTGGAACCGAAAGTAGTTATTTATTACAATCATGTAACAATAGTCATAATACCCATGTAGCATCTGTTCTGCATTCTTCAGTTCCTTAGAAAGTTAAGAGTGCATGAAGACTGGTTTTCAAACTCCAAATTACCTCCTCATTTCTTCCATGAATGTATACCAAAGTAGCCACTAGGTGGGTATTCTGTGACTGTGTAACAGTCAGTGAGAAGTCATGAACGCAGGGCTTTCTACATTTGCAAAACATTTGCAAGCAAAAAAAAGCTTTAGAACACACTAAAGTAAAGGTAGACAGCAAAAAAAAATCTCTCTCAATTCTCTAATGGATGAATGAATAAATGAAAATGTGTCCTAATTGGAGGGAGTCTCACAACTGCACCACTGCTCCTCAAGGTGAATTATCGAGACAGTAGTTCCAGACCAGATGTCATCACTGGAGGTTAAGAAAGAATCTCAGCTGCAAAATATTTTTACTTTTAAATTCTTGTTGCTAAAAGTCCAAACTCTCTGAATTTGGCCCGACTGCAGGCTGCGTGTGTCTGTGTGTTTGTTAATTCAAGATTTTTTCCCCGTCAGAGGAACTGCTGAAGCAGAGTAAATGAAAGAAAAGGATGGTACCTTTTAGCTCACGGCGATGTGACAATATTAATAAAATCCAGTATTTCTCTGGCTGATGCTCTCATGTAGCCCAGTAAGAAGTAAATGAAGTGGTGCTTGAAATAAATAAGTTAGAACAGCTGCTCGGTGGAGAAGCCGGCTGTTCACACAGCAAAATGACTTCACTTCATGTGCAAATTCCAAATAATACCAGTGCCCCCTCATTCCATCTGGTATGGATAGGTATCATATATTAGTGTGCAAAAATCCTTTTGCTTCTGTTTAACTCATTGGCTAACAAGTTAGGCATTCTCATATGCAGATTTAATTGAAAGGAAATGGAGCACCAATATGCTACATCTATTTTAGGCATCGTAGTAAAGACTAATTTATTTAAAGCCTTTAAAAATCAACAGTCGAAGAAGAGGGAATATTATGCTGAATATGGAGTTAGGAGGGTAGATGGATGGATATTTTAGTAATAATCAGTTAAAAAAACAATCATCCTTGGAACATTAAATTAATGCACGGTTATCATGGCTATTTATTTTTGGGACCTTTTCAGCTGTTCGTGTTTGAAAATTCACAACTGCAGATTTTTACACGTTTGCGCTCTTAAAGATGTAAAGTACACCTTCATGGGTAGATTATATGATCTTCAAACTCTAATATCAATATTTTTAATACCGAATAAAAACAGAAACTGAATAAAATACTTCCGCGGTAAACTTTGCGCCATTTTCAAAGCTCTGTTTTTGTTCTATTTAAATGGCAAAGAGAGAAAGGGAAAGTAAAAAGTTAGGAAATTACAGGGAGGAGAGTGATGGCTGGAAAAGCCTGAAAGAAAAGTGAATTCGAGAGTACATGCAAGAGTCACCATGAGCAATAAAAAGAGATGTGAACAAGTGGGGAGGGGGGAGGTGGGAAGTTGAGAGCATGGCTGGATGAGTAGATGGATGAGCTGAAAAGTGGGAAAATTTCAGCATGACAGAGCAAGAACAATGGCTGAAAGTTATGGGCAGAGAAGAAAGAGACACACCATATGAAAAGTGAGAGAGAGCGAGAAAAAAAAGAAGTGACAGTGAACCATCTTCTGCTGCAGATGGAAATACTTTATTAAAGACAATAGCAGAAAGGGAGGTGAGGAAAGAAAAAAGGGAAAAGATGGGGATGCAGTCAAAAATGGGTCAAGAGACAGATTATGAGACAGCTCTGCACAAGAGGAGGGAAAGACTGTTGAAGTGCTGATGGGGAACAGAAGAAGAGAACGACAAGAAGCTACAGACAGGAGAAAGAAAGACCGGATTAGAGCTGCAATGGATGAGACGGGAGAGGGGAAGTACTACCTGTTCATCTTCACCAACACCTTCTCTGACTCATGCTCACTGTAGTGTGCAGTGCATGGATTGGTGGTCCATAGAAGAAACAATGCCCCCCCCTCTTTTTTTTTAATGATAGGTAACCTGGATCAAATGTTTCAAGTGCTTTTCTTGCACAAAAGGAACGTTTTCCCATTGTTAGAAACAATTTTTCCATTCATCAGGGGTTTGGAATAGTGACATTTCCAAGAGGACTTATCATGTGCATTTCCAGGTAACTGCCTGCAATGACAGCTAGTCCTCACCTGTGTTAATTCAAGTCACTGAACATCGAGCTTTCAGACTTCTGACATCATACTTCCTTCAACTTACATCACATGTACATATTTTAAAAATGGATAAAAGAGTGTAATAGTGACCGCAAAGTTTTTTAACATCATATTCAGGTGACAAGGGTTCATATGAAATATTATACCAAACTAATGCACCTCTAAACAAGCTTTTCAGGCCGATCCAGAAACACCAAAATAAACAGCAAAGGAACTGTTGCAAAACTGCTGCAGCTTGGTTGGGCTTCTTTACACATTAGTTTAATTTACAATGCACCATGTTTGGTTTATAGAGTATAACTGAAAATATAACTTGGCACAGTAGTTACAAGCTTTAGCCATTTCTGAACTTATGAACCACTATTTATGATACACTCCAGTTGCCATAAGGACCTGTTCATATTTTGTACTTGTGTGCATAATGCATTACTATTACTAAATCAATACCTCACATTTTGGAAAAAGCAAATGCAATTCATCATGTTTTGTTCTGATACATTGTCTCTATAATTATTTAACTTCATTTGTTCTGTTTGTGACTCTGAACAAGGAGAGTGTTCAGGGATATCGGAAGGAAAAATTGGATTTTTGTGGTTCTTTCACTCCAAAAAGCATTTCGAAAGTTGTAAGGTTGTAAAGAATGAAGGACAAGGATACAATAGATGAAGGATACAAAAACCTAAAACCTGTAGGCTATTGTGGTTTTTTTTTTTGTACTGGCTGACAAAGTAATTTGCACAGAGCTGAAAACCTAGAACGGTAAGGCAGTTCATGCAAAAATGTTTGTACGAGGCCTCGATCAGATGTATACAGAAAACATTCATAAACCTAAAAATATTTTTTAAACATCGTGTGTTGTAAAATGTTTATGCCATCTTAGTATTTTTGCTGACCCAGATCAAGTAGTTGTTGTGCCTATAAAAACACCGTCAATTTATACTTAAGTATGTTTGATGCTTCAGTCTCCTCAGTGTTGAAATCTGGATTGCTAATGAAATACCAACGTCACTTGTTTTATAGCTGAATAGCAGTCTGCTTTGGTCAGTTTACAGTGTTAGAAATTATGATAAATTATGTCATTTTTATTGGTTTTATAAAAGTAAAAAAATATTTTTTTTAAACTTAGCATTTACATTCTCAACTGACATACTGGTGCTCGGAAAAAGAACTGTGAACCTAACAAAACTGAATACAGCAGATCTGCAGCTGATCTCATCTTTATGGATTTTGCTGCTTTTTTGTTGCTTTTGTATCAGGGATGTGTTGAATCACCTTTATATTTTTTAAACATATTTATGATGAATCATGATATTCAAATCCAGATTAAAAGGCTTTAAAGATACTGGCAAATACGATCTTTATCCTAAAAATATTGTTCTTGATGCCTGTGTTTGGAGACACACAGAAGCTGAAGCCTGTTTGAAAAATAAATTCATTCCTTTCTCACATATCAAAACAGCTGGAGGCTACAGTTGAAAAGGACCTTTATTTCAATTATCTGTCCCCTCTCCAAACATTTTGACACACACACACACACACACACACACACAGCTGTAGATCAGCTGAAGGCAGTCCAATTGTTTGTGTGTATGTGTCTGTGCTAAGAACAGTGATGGGTAACTGAAATAAATGGCCACACTGGGCAGATGGGTTGTTCACCCATTGTTAAGTGTCTATCAGTGTGTGTGTGTGGGTGTGTGTGTGTGTGTGTGTGTGTGTGTGTGTGTGTGTGTGTGTGTGTGTGTGTGTGTGTGTGTGTGTGTGTGTGTGTGTGTGTGTGTGTGTGTGTGTGTGTATCTTTAGAGCAATGGCCTTTTGAGCACACACAGTGTGATGAGTGTCTGCCATCAGATCTCTCTCCGTCTCAAATACACATCTCTTTTCGGACAGCTTGTAGAGGGTTTATCCTCCTTAGGTGTCTAGAAGAATGGAATGGGATTGGACTGGCAGTGATGTAGTGCTTTTCTAGTCTTGCTGACCACTCAAAGCACTTTACACAACAAGATGAAGTGTCTCTCCTCATCCAGCTTTTGGAGGCCACTCCAAGACTGTTAAACCTTCCTCCAGTAGGCTGCTAATGTGTCAGTGGCTACTTCATATCCAGTGTTTGTGATAATTGGCAGCACAAATGGCACAGTGCAAAAAAAGGTTTTAAATTGTTTACAGAGTCAACAAGTTTGTTTAGTTGCAACTGTAAAGAAAACATAACTATTAATCACTTCAACTAATAAAGAATTTTGATCATTGATCTGTTGCATTAGGATTAAGATTGCTGTGTCCCCGCCCTTCCAATATACTGCTTAAAAAATGAAAAGGAAAAATTTTTAATCAGAGCATCAGCTCAATTAAATTTCTGGGATTTTTCTGGCATGTTGTTAAAGTTCATCTTAAAACTTATTTTTATTCTTTTGCCTTCAAATTGGAGTTAGAGCTATTTTGGGGCTTTTGTATTATTTTATAATTTTGTGAGTTCTTAGATATATTTTTGATGATGTGTGTTTGGTCTATTCAATTTATTATATTTTCCCTATGTGCTGGACTTTGGTCAACCCTGTTGTTTTAAATGAGCTTTATGAATAAACTGAATTGTATAGATATTGATCTGGGCAGTTAAGTAGCAGAGGGGGTTGTTAATCAGTTTCAGCTGCTTTGGTGTTAATGAAATTAACAACAGGTGCACTAGAGGGGCAACAATCAGAGTTTGTTTGTGCACAGAGGAACAGGATGAGCACTGCAAGAGCAACAAAATGACCTCCAGCAGCCACTGGTGTGAATGTCTCTGACCAAACAATCACATGCAGACTTCATGAAGGTGGCCTGAGGGACTGGCATCCTCTAATGGGCCCTGTGCTCATTGCCTGGCACTATGGAGCCAGAACTGGTGGTTCCACCACTGGCCCTTTCACAGATGAAAGCAGGTTCACCCTGATCGTTATGCTGCCTGTAACATCATTCAGCATGACCAGTTTCGTGGTGGGTCAGGGATGGTCTGGGGAGGCATATCCATGGAGGGATGCATAAACCTCTGTAGGCTAGGAAACGGCACCCTGACAACTCATCATTGGACCCACTGTCAGACCCTATGCTGGTGCAGTGGGTTCTGGGTTCCTTCTGGTGCATAATAAACGGCCTCATGTGGTATATCCAGCAAGAAAAATCAGGAATAAGGAAGGTGATTCTGTGCATTCCTTATACTTAGACTGTGAGTTGCTATTATGAATTGCTGTATGTCTGCTAACTCAGTATTTATCCCTGTGATGGTAGAGTCTCTCGACTGGCTGCCTTTTGTTTGTATTTTTGGTCATGGTCCTGCCCCCTTCAAACTAGCATGGGTAAGCAAGAACTGCAGTTGGTTTAATGGATGAATCGGAAGACAAAGTCAGCCTACTGTACACAAAGAATGAATCACATCATTTGGTGCATTTGCATGCAGACAGTCCTCACAGCAGTTCTCACAGGCATGGCCAGTTGAACAAGTGAAAAGTTTCACACAGCTTCACCTTCTACCTACATCATTGTTGCCACCTTCTACATCATTGTTGCTACTTTGTTTTCTCCCATTGACATGCATGCTACTGAGTGTCAATCAATAAGCAGAGGCTGTAAAGACACCTGCTATGAGAGAGAAGGGCACACTGGCATTAAACATTATAAACAATTACAGGAAGACTCCCAGAAACAAGATTTGCTCTCATCGTGTCTGACAGCATTTCAATTTTGTTTTTAATACATCACCGTTTTCCTCTCTGTGGGTGCTCTGAATGGGGAAAAAAAAAATCAAAACAGATTGTCAAAAAGGAATTGCATGCACCTTTTGAAAGACACCTTAATGTTTTTCCATCACTCATTTTTGTTATGACATGATGACAGCTTATAAACGTTACCTAGTACTGCTCTTAAAATGAGAGCCCTGCAAAGAAGACAAGGGCTCAGCAACCTCTTTTGATTTCTGAATATGTATTATTGGTGGGGGGAGGTAGCTGGGCTAGATTAATTCTGTTATTACCTGTGAGATTGAATGTTTTTCACTCAGTATATGTGCTGCTTCATGTGCGGTAGTTTTATTTATATATATATATATATATATATATATATATATATATATATATATATATACACACACACACACACAAATTAACTTCTGTGTAGCTTTAAAAAATACACATTAATACTGTTGGGTGTGGTCTTGGCACCACAAAGACTTCTCTGCATTAGCAAGAGATGTTCCCTTTTGCTACACTTTGCTCACTACGTAACTTTGCTACTCATGGGTGGATAGCAAGAAAATACATGTCACATTTACATATTTCAGATCAAACAGATTTTAATATTTAACAACGATAACCTGAGTAAATACAAAATTCAGCTTTTAAATGATGATGTCATTTATTAAAGGGGGAGGGGCTATTCAAACCTACCTGGGCCTATGTGAAAAAGTAACTGCCCTCTAAAATCTGGCTGTGTCACACTTGGCAGCAAAAACTGCAGTCAAGAATTTCCTCCTGCCTAACTCAAGTGTACTTCAGCTTCAGGGCACAAACTGATGGGCCAACATTCTTCTTCAGGATTTTCTGGTAGAGAGCAGAATTCATGGTTCCATCAGTTATGGCAAATTGTCCAGGTCCTGAAGCAACAAAGCAGCCCAGACCATCACACTACCACCACCATGTTTTACTTTTTATTAAATGCTGTGTTAGTTTTACAGTAAAAGTAACGGGACTCAAACCTTCCAAAAAGTTCAAGTTTTGTCTCATCATTCCACAGAATATTTTCCCAAAAGTCTTGGGGATCATCACCCTGGAACTCTCCCATGGATGCCCCCCCCCCCCGGGATCATTATACCAACTTAATCATGTTTAAGTTTTAAAAGTAAAAAGCTACCACTATAAAAATGATATGCTTTCAAATGAGATATTTAAGAGGAAAAAAAAAACTACCCAGTGATAATTATTGCTGTCTTTAGAGCATGACCTATTGGTCTTATTGGTGGCGTGTGCCATTATTTATCAATTTGCATGCTCCAAGAACTAATCATTTAAAGCCAACTAGAAGGTTTTATTTTGATTTTAAATTTGCATAAAGTACTTAGCAAATACAGTATTTCTTTTAATCAACAAAGCAGAGATATACAGAAATATATCTCAAAGGGCTGTAAGCTAATTTCTTCAGCAGAGGCCTGTCATCAGTCATAACATCATTAACAAGCACAACTAATACAGAAACACTCAGCTGCTTTATGGATTAGTAAACAATAATTCAATTCAATTCAATTTTATTTGTATAGTGCCAAATCACAGCAACAGTTACCCCAAAGAACTTTATACTGCAAGAGAGAAAACTCATACAATCAGATGTCAGGTTGGAATTGGCAGACAGGAAAGCAAGGGTCAAAAAACAAGGCAGGCAGGATAATAAGACAAAACACTGGATCACTGCAAACACACACAACCTGGTGCTAGCACTGTGGCTCTCAATTCCCTCATCAGGTCACTGGTGCTGTGGGGTGGATGAGAGAGCTGCTGCTCCAGTGGATGTGCAAAGCAGGAACAGGTAGGAGCAAACTGGGGACAACTGACTGACAAGGTGATGGGTTTGTTGGTGTACTTCACTGATAAGCAGTGAAAACAGACTTCCACATGGGAGATGTTGCCTGTCTTTCATCCTTGGCAGAGGTATTCATAGAATTCTCTCTTCCTAAGTCTTAGGACGTAATGCTGACAACTTTGATTTTTTTATCAGGTGTTAAACTAGAATAAAAAAATGACACAGATTTATTGCATTAGGCTTTGCATTTGAGGTTGAGCTTCAATTGTGATGGCAGCTTATAGTATATATATAATACCCTTGTAGATTTCAAAGGTTGAAGGAACTCAAAGTACTTATTTTAATATATGTGCAATCAGTTCTTGTTTGTTAATCGCTATAAACTCACCTCAGGGCAGCCTGGAGGCTAAATCAAGGTCTATTTGGCAAGATGTGCACCAAGGTGTTGTTAATTTTTACAAAGTTCCAGTGCAAGATCCTGCTCTATAATCCTGACTGGGTGCCATGCTGCTTTGTATAATTTCTGACTTACCAAACAAACAGCAGGACTTTGCAAATATCTTCTACTAACTAAATATCACTGAAAGCAGCAGTATATGTGCAGAGTACAGTTTATTTTTTGTGAAGAAAAATGAGAAATGGGTGTAGTGCTTTATTGAAACCGGCCAACATACAGGAGAATATAGTATGTAGTTTGTACAGTTCTTACAAGCTTGAAATTCAGTACTTGGTATGACCATGTTTATTCTTCAACACAGCTCTCTTAGGAGAGTGGTCCTCTTGAAGGCTTCTTGAAGGACATTCAAAGCTGTTCTTTGGCTGTTGGCTGATTTTTGCCCTGTACTCTGTTAAGATGAGCCCTGCTTTTGGGGTCATTGTCATGCTGAAAATGAATCCGTTGCCAATCAGATGCTTTCCAGGTGGTGTGGTGGATCAAAATCTGACACACTTTTCTGCATTTATAGTTCATTTAGTTTTGACAAGATCTCCAACACCACTGACTGAAATGTAGCCCCAAACCATGACAGAGCCTCCACCATGTTTTGCAGATGTTGTCCACACTTACTGCTGTACCTCTCTCCTAATCCCCTCCATACATCATTCATTCAGTCATTCATTCCAGTGGACTCCCAGTGTAGCAAAGGGCCACAGCCAAGCTTCTCCAGCAGACCCTGCTGTATGCATCCTTCTCCAGCTGCATCCAAGACAGGCTGGCGTCTCTTATCTCACTCTTAGTTGACCTCCAACATGTCTTTTTTGATCTCCCCAGTCTGAGCTTTCACTGTGGATTCCAGTCAAGAGTTTCTTGTCAGCTGACTTCAGGGTTTTTCATGTCTTGACTGAGGGGTCTCTCCCCTCACCCCCAACTGGTCACGGCAGATGACTGCTCCTCCCTGAAACTGGTGCTGCCGGACGTTTCTTCCTGTTAAAAGGAGTTTTTCCTTGACACTGTCGCAAAATACTTGCTCATAGGGGGTCATTTTGACTGTTGGGGTTTCCTCTGTGGTTTTTGTAGGGTCTTAACCTTATAATATAAAGCACCTTGAAGTGACTGTTTGTTGTGATTTGGTGCGAACTGAATTGAATTGAATTTGGTTGGTGTTTGTCCACATGTCACTGTTGGAGATCTTGGGCCACCTGATTGTGGCACAGACATCTGTAGTTGAAGGTCTGAGTTTGGTGGTGATGGTGTTGGTCACTTGCTATGTCTGAACCATACAGCAGGCAGAAACCACCACAAGTTGCAGGGACGGAGCAGTACGATTCCCAGCCAGTTGCAACACTGAGACAGGTCACCTTTCTTGGGAAGTTTCACTAGATAGCCAAGCTTCCAGTCTGCTGGGATCTGTTTCTGCTCCCAAATCATCTTTATCTGGAGCTGCAGCACAACCACTGTTGCACCTGGATCTGCTATAAGTACTTCGGCTGGAATGCTGTCTGGGCCTACTGCCATTCTTCAAAACCTTGATAATTTTTTGTCTTCTTTTTTTCTTCCTTTTTTTTTGTAGCCTGGTGTTTACTCTCAGCTGCTTGGTAGCTGAGGTGATGTCAGGTCCTGATGGTTGTGGCAGTCGATTCAAGATCTGTGCTGCCCAGCATGATCTCTGTTCTGGCCCATTTATGATGACTTTACCAGTCTTGTCCTTGACTGGTTTGCTGGGGTGGTCTTTCTGTCCAGACCGGCCTCACATAATCTGAGTCTCTTCATATTATTCTGTCCAGCTGCTTTGTCTGACTTTTTGTGTACAGACTGTCTTTTATCACACCTTGCACTCTTCTTTATTTCTCTTTTCATTTCCGACTACTGTGTTTTAAGGTTTTCCTCTTGCTGATTTTGACACTGGTTGATCTTAAGTTTCTCTCTCTCCTATATCTTTACCCAGGTGTCCTATGTTATTCACTCCTTTTGTTCTTTCTTCTTCATTCCTAGGATTCCAGTCCATGCTGTCTGTCAGGTGCATTCTAACTTTCTCCAGTATTCTCCAACTGTTTCTTTAATCAGCTCCTTCAGTACCTTGAATCTGTTCCTTACGTCAGTTCCCTTTTTTGTCTGTCTTTCAGAAACTGCACATTCAACTTCTGTTGTGTTCTGCCTGCTGAATCTAGGAATAAGTTCAGCTTGATCATAATCACTGCCACCTGTAGATAATGTTTGAAGTCTGAAGCTGCATCTGTACCATATTTTGCTTTAACGTCCAGACTTCTCCTCCACTTGCAGTTGATGGTGATGTGGTTAATTTCCATTGGGTGATGACCATGTGGTCTTGTGGATTTTCTTGTGTTGAAAAAACATGCTGCCAATGACCAGGTAATTGAAGGAGCTTCGCTGCATTTGCTGGTGCGTGATATTTCTTCCCTTGGCATTAAATCTTGCCAACATAAGTCACAGGGAGATTAGTTCCCAAGAAATCAGTGCTTTCACAACTTCAGGTGACAACATTATCGCTACCCACTGGGTGTGGTAACAGTCCAGGCCTTAACATCCAGAATAGATGATGGTCTCTCCTGATGACATCGTAGTTTGCCCACTGCCTCTATATTTATTGACAATAATTTGAATGAAAAATTTCTCATTTGGATTCATCACTTCATCAAACCTGTTGCCACTGATTTTCAGTCCAGTTCTTGTGTAATTTCTCAGCCTTTTCTCCCCATTTCCCTTCCTTAAGTACAGCATCTTCACACTCACCCTTTCACTGAGACCATTTCTGATGAGGTTTCAGCCAACAGTAGATGCATCAACTGAAGTTCCAGATGCACCTCTCAGGTCCTGTTTCTGTGCCATTTAACGAAATGACTTGCACATACTGTTCATCTATTACAGATAGTTTTTTTTTTTAGACCTCCCACTACTTCTTTTGTCTTCCACTTGTCCAGTTTCCGCAAATTTCAAGAGTACACTGCACACTATACCAAGATAGACCACATTTTCAGATAATAGGTCTTTGGGAATCACTTTGTTGGTGCAAAAACACTATACCTGTCAAACTGTGTTATCTTTGACATTTTTCATGCATTCAGTTACAGAAATGGGGGCAAATAACATTTTGGAGCTAAAAAGGTGTTTAAAGACACAATTTAAAATTATATCTTTGCTACATTTTCTGTTATATATATATAGACATGACAGTTTATTCTTTGAGAGTTTTTCTTTTTTTTTTTTTTAGCCCTTTTATGCTCGAATAATTGTCAGCGTTGAGCAGTTAAAAAATATACCTCTGAAAATGGTCAAATACGAGAACGGGACTTAAAATGATTGAAAAAGCAGCCAGTGTCCAACGAACCTTCAGAAAGCCTGGAGAACTATTGCTCAAAACCACTTAAAAAAACAAAACAAAAAAAAAACATGAATGTCTGGTTCCTTGGAAGCTAAATATGAAGAAATTTGGGAGCTGGGGATGGGTGACTCAAGACTTTTGCACGGTACTATACATCACTGCTGCTGTGGCTCAGCAGGCCTTGTGTTTATAAAGGTTTCAGGGTCTGAAGCACATTGTGACAGTTGTAACAGCTGCCATTTCAAGAGCAAATGCTTAGTATTTAACAAATATAAGGTTTATGGTGTAGCTCATTGGTTCTCATTACTGGCTTTGTCATGCACTCCGTCTGACTCGTTGACTGCAACACTGTGTTGATGGCACACCTGCACATATCAACCATGCCTCTAATTTTGATTCATCCCTTTGTGAATCATATTATAATGTTTATATAGAACACAAATAACATGGTTACTCATATGGATTGCTTTCATAGCCTTGTAAGCAAACAAATTGTAGGGCTGAAAAAAACATAAAAATGTCACGCTATGTGAGAGGCAGCCCCCTGCAGAGTGCTCCCTTTACACAGTCTGTAGCTGCCATTAGCATCAGATGTTTTCTTCAGTGTAAGTAGTTTTTTTGTTTGTTTGTTTGTTTGTTTTTTCTCAAAAATAGATTTTAGTGACAGATTCTTATTAGCTCACAGACAATAAAAACATATTTCCTTTGGCTTTTTAGGGGCTATTAGAGCCTATGCTGTAGCCATTAGAATGCCCTATGCCAAAAAGGAGCAATGCAAACCATGATCCCAGTTCATTTTAGAGTCACAGCTAAACATAAACAGATACAGTAAATAAATGGTGAACAAATAAAATCCGACCTTGAGTGACATGTTTTTAATGTCTGCTGTTACTAAATATAATACAAACTGAGGCCAATATTGGAAGACGTCATTTCACAAAACCCACTGGGTCAATAGCCACTTTTCTGAACCAGGATTCTGTTATGAAGTGTTTTCTCAGTCCTCACCATGAAAAGCAAGGCCCAAATGAGAAGTAAAAAGAGGGAAAACATAGCCAAAAGGAAACTGCACAGAGACTTGGAGTCTTGGATGTGGCGGGGTTGATCATTCCATGTAATATCAGCAGAGACAAACAGCCACTCTCAATGGAAGTATCAGAGGACTAGATGAGAGCAGACAGTTAGCCAAATGTTTGCTGTGCCAACTGTGTGTGTGTGTGTGGAAGGCCTTGGCTAGCACAAAGTCACTGTGGGTTTACAACATTTTGCCAAGGACATGTGGGGTTTCTGTGATGCCATGTTTGCTTCACACACAGATGGATCAAATGAAAGACGAGTGAGTACACAAAACATCACTTATGCATTTTTGGCATTGAAGGATGAGATGGGCGCAACATTGCTGAAACACACTTATGCACACTGGACCTAAGGAGGAGGACAGTGCACTGGACTGATGCATCACATCAAAAGGTACTGCAAAACTATTTCAAAATATTTAAATTGTAAACAATATAAAAGCTTGAAAATGACCTTTAGTTTAGTTTGAAAAAGATCTTTAATGACAAGTAAGGTGATTCTACACTTTTAACCCAACTCTCAGATTTGTGAGAGTCAACATAAACACAGCTGTGATAAAAAAAAACCCAAAAAGGTTTCACAGGACTGCATTCTGCTTCCATAAGAACTGAGTGGCCAAGTAGCAGCTGCAAATCGAATGCACCTGATGAACTAATGAAGTACTTCATACAGGGGTCCAAGTGTGACCACTAAAAACAAAAAAAAAGAAAAAAGTGGATCATTCAGATTCAGACTCATCATTTAGATGTCACAATCCTCCCAGGAGTGGGAAGATTCACCCTCTGATCAAATTCACCCCAGTGCTCAGAGAATCTGCATAAAACCCAGGAGCTACATCTGAAACTCAAACCCATTTAGAAGGTTTGCCGAGAGAAGGCCTCCTTTCTCTATAAAAGAACATGGCAGCATGGCTTAGGTTTGCAGTTGCATCTGATCAAACCACAAGATTTCTGGAACAATGTCATTTTGGGAGACAAGACCAAATTAGAGATGTTTAGCCAAAATGCACAGTGCCACATTTGGTGAAAACACAGCATATCAGCACAAAGACTTTGTACCAAGTGTTGATCAGTGGTAAAGGGGTGACGATTTGGGGCTTTTTTTTTTTTTTTTGGCAGCCACAGGACCCGGGCGCCTTGCAGTCAGTGAGATGACCACAAACTCCTCAGAGTCAAATCTGAGCCCACCAGTCCAACAGTTAAAGCTTGGCTGAAACTGGGTCATGCAACAGGACAATGACTCCAAGCACAGCAGTAAATCTACAACTGAATGGCTGAAAATGAAAAAGAATTGAGGTGCTGCAGTGGCCCAGTCAAAGGTCAGACGTCAACCTGACTGAAATGTGGTAGGAAATGCAGAGAGCTGTGCATAAATATCACTGTAAAGAAGAAGGCCTAAAATTTAAATTAGATCTTAAAAACCACATGAATCAAAAGTGAAGAAAACAATGTGCTTTTGATGTTAGTGAACTTGTTCTCAAAATTCTTATATTCAATGGAGGAGAAATAAGACAAAAAAAATACCATATTAATACCAATAAAAAATACCAATATTAATTATAGCCATTTTAGACAGCTTCTTGACTAAATGTGCCCTCTATAACATCACCTCTATAACATCACCTGTATCAGGTTGTGTTTTACATTTGGCCCACAGCAGTCTGCACTACTTGTCACCAAACAGTTTTCTGTACTGGTGTCAGACATAAATACATTATATGGACAAAACTGTTGAGCTACACATTCTCTTAGTCTTTGAATTCAGGTGGTTTCAGTCCCATTGCCACAGGTGTATAAATCAAGCACCTAGCAAAGCATTCTGCCTGTTTCAAACATTTGTGAGACAATGGATGGTTCCAAAGAGCTCTGTGAATTTGAGAGTGGTGCTGTAATAGGATGCCACAGATTCAGTTTGTGAAATTTCTTCCCGTCCTGGTATTATTGCAAAGTGGAGGCATTTAGGAACCACAGCAACTCAGCCATGAAGTGGCAGACCAAGTTGCTGAGTGCAGAGGTGCACAGAGCATAAATGTCACCAATGCTCTGCTGACTTAATAACTGAATTGTTCCAAACTTCCTACGGCATTAAAAGCAGCATAAAAACTGTGTGCTGCGAACTTCATGGCATGAGTTCGCATGGCCAAGCAGCTCCTGTACGAGTAATGTGAAGGTGATACAGTACTTTTGTACATTTAGTATACTTATTCTCCTACAGTGTGATTGGGTTTCTATGATAGCAAAAATGTTATAGAGCAGGGTTGTGCTAAACCGAAGACTACAGAGAGGCTGATGGCTTGCGACAAAGCCATAATCTGATTTAGCTTCAAATTCTCTATTTTTTTTAACCCAATTCTATTTTTTTTTTTACCTGAAAGTGGCATTCCAAGTTTTAAGTGGTGCCTATTTTTTTTAAAATATATATATTATATTTTATTTTCTGGAATATGCATGATGACCCAAGCAATGCTAGTATCGAGCAAAGTCGGTTACAAGCCCAATGGGCTCCCATTAAAAGCTTCATATTACAATTAAGCATTCAGTTATGACCAGCACCAACAGAAGACATATGTGCAGCTTTACCTGCATAACTGACCAATTTATGCATCTAGCTCTACTTTATACACAGTTCTGAAAATTTCCACATAAAAGCTTCCTGAGCAAATTACTAAAACACTTAAAGACTTGTAATATCAAGGCAACACTTATTGACTGGCAGGGACTCATGAACAATCAGGAAAATGTAAAATACTGCAACCATAAAGAAACATGAGCTTATGTGCTTATGCCCACACATAAGCACAGTCATTTAAGCATGTTCATTGTTTATTGAAGGGTTCATGGCAGGCAACTAATGCATCGCATGTCCAGGACTCCTCTTCACAAGCTATAGGAAAATAAAAGCTTACAGGAAAAGTCAGGTTTCAAAAATAGATTTTAATTCCATGCCAAAATTCTCGTTGCCTGTAATGATTACCTTTGATCCACCTCTTTTGACATCCTGCACTGTGTTCAATAAACCAGCAGGAGTTCATCCCTCAGCTCCAGACCTCAGTAATACTCAGCCGATGCGGCATTGGTCACATCTGCCATAACCCCACTTTAAGCAGTTATCTGATAGCCCATCTGGTTTTGATACTTCCGTGCTGTTCCCCGAGTGCAGCTTGAGTTTAAGAAATGCGATCAGAGACAGTAACGTCCCAGTTCAAAATTAGCTAAAATCGGCACTAAGCACTGATTATTAATAAATGACCCAAACTGTCTCTAAACCTCTCAGCATAGCCTCATGAAAGGAGAATTGGATTTGATAAAGGCAAAAAAGTCCCCTCAGACTTGTATTACAAAAATGTGAAAAATCAACACACCACTAAACTTGTTATAAAATACAAACTGACCTGTTTGTTCAGAACACCCACAATGAACAAAGCACACACGCGTACTTTATGAGAGGATCGAGCAGCTGTTTGCGAAATCATCGGGCCCATTTTCACAAAGCTTCCTACAGTAGCACAAAGTTTTGCTTCTGATGAAATTCTAAGAAAATTCTTAGAATTGTGACCTTTTCAAGCACTTCCCCTTAAAGTTCAAACCAAATCCTGGTAAAGATTAAAGGTATTCACAAAGCGTCTCAGCTGTTAAGTGAGCTCCCAAGGTGAACAGCCATTAGGAGCAAGAGGGATGGACTTAAGAGGCTGAAGAGTTTTTTTAAGTAAAGAGGAAAATACCAGAAAAAAAAAAAAAGTTAATCTCTCAGTAGAAATCCCTTCATGTCCCTGTGCACGGGTGTCTCCATGATATACAATGGATCTCTTCTATTGTCAGTTTGGGAAATGGCCAAAGTTGAGTGGTCCAGGTGGGGAGATTGTGTCTTTGTGGCCAAAACACCCCCCCACAAAAACAGCCTCTTTTATTTTTAGTGCATTCTGAGCTGACAAAAGATGGCATGGTAGCACCCACCAGAATTCATAATGTGTTCTTCTGCCTCTCAGCCTTAAATGCTTCGGGATGTCAAAGTAGAGCACACCCTGGGGGACGAGTTGACATTGCACAACCCATTAAATGTTGGGGGAAAAAAATGCTGAACACGCTTTTGGTTTCATTCCTCATGACAAGGAGCTTTTCAACTGAAACCTTTTGAAAAGTGCTCAGCTCTCTTTCTCCAGCAATGATCCTTCACCTGAAAAATGGGCCAGCTTGGAAGAGAAACTGATGATTCGTCGATGAAATTGGAAAGCATGTAGTGCAAGCAGTCAGAACAGGACTTCGTGGGAGCAATCTGAAAATAGCAGCAGCACTAGAAGTTATCTGGATATTCCTGAGAAGATAATCTAAAATGTAAAATCAGCCTTTTTTTGATCTGGTAAGGTTTTTGATTTTTATGGATCTGTTTGTAGATCTCATCGCATATGAAAACTTGCTACCATGAGAACAGTAGTTATATAACTCTGTGTATGTGTGTGTGTAAGCACCTTAACAAAATCATGGTTGCTGCTTTTACAGTAGTGCCTACTCAGCTCGACTTAACTCAGTTTTTAGGGTTTTCCATTAGGTGGCAGTACCAGGTAACGGGTCCTTTAATACCTACTCAGCCATGGTTCCAAGTGACTTAAACCGAAAATGTGACATCAGCGGACTGATGTCACTGATTGGCCAGTCAGTGATGTCACTACACGAGTCAGAGAGCAACTAACTGGCAGACATGCTTGTGCTCGGCGACTGACAACAGAATCCAGAGGAAGCTAAATGGAGCGACCGTTTGTGTCGCATATAAATGATGTCACGGGGATCTCAGGTCGCCTTGCAGTGGCGGTACTCAATTGTAATAGAAAACAAACAAAACTGAGTAGGGTTAAGTCAAGTGAGTACTGGTGGGAGAGGCATCTATTATTAGTAGAGACCAAAATTCTGGAAGGGTCACCAAAGACATTAAAATTCAGCTTGACTTCGGAGGCGGGGGGGACTTGTAATGTCAAAACATTTAATTCAAAACTTCAAATGCCAACTTATCTAGAGCCCTACTGGCAGACTGAAAGAACAGCATCAAGCATAAAAAGATTAAATTAATTAGTGCCTCATCAATAAGCCAACTGGAAGCCTTTGTATCTAATTGGTGCTCGTTTATATTTACCAAAGAGTAGAGGGGAGGAGATGACTCTAATTACTACAGCTCCTTTTCCTCTCTGCTTTCTCGCTGTCTTGGCACATTTTTTACGCTATCAATCTCTTCTGTTTTGTTTACTGTTTATCACCCCCCACCACCCCCAACACCCTCCAACAATGTCTCTTCATCTCCACCTCTGCAGTTTTCTGGTTTCTCCCATTCTTTCCATCTTCAGGAGGATCAACAACAGAAAGCTCAGCATGAGTGTTGCTCATCCTGTGATAATTATTCAATATTGCTATATTCAAACAGACTTCTCTCCCACATACACATACACATGCAGTTTTTTTTCTTCGAGTTTAGATTAAATCTAAATTTCACTTCTGATAAAACTGAGCATTTAAGTCACTCTCCTACAGTCAGATTTAGTAATTCTGCCTGGAAAAAAGGGGAGAACGAAGTTGGTTGCAGGCAGCTCTGAATCATTAAAACATCTGTGCTGTAACTCTTGCAACAGTCGCTTGAACTGTGGCCAGTAGCTGTGTTTTAATGGTGTGACACCTTTCACAGTTATCTGTCTGATACATTTTGCTCCTGGTTCATGAGTCACTGGTGTCTAACAGCTCCATCAGCCAACATGGTTTAAACTGAAGAAATTGAGCATCACTGATCGCTTCTCCAGAATTATATACTGTCTGTAGTGTCCCAATACAGTCAGGTCCATAAGTATTGATTGCCTCTGTGCACCACTACAGTGGATATTAAATTCAACAGTCAAGATGTGACTGAAATGAAAACTTTCAACTTTTTTCTTTTAAATAACTTGTCGTCTAGTAGCTTTTGCAATTTGCACTATTGTCCCAAACACCTTTGCTTTTCCAAGATGAGTTCTATAAACTCTCTATGGGCTCCTCGTGTTATGTTTTTCTTTTCTTTATTTATTCATTTTTATTAACATTCAGCTATGTACATGGGCAATACAGAGATATCAGGAGCTGTACTGACCAGCGGGGAGCAGTAGCGAGGGGAGCGGTCACCTTACATGGCCATGTCCTACAGGGGCCAAGCCAGGCGCCAGACCCAGGCCCAGCTGTGCATGCCTACACATGCAAACACACATATAGGCCACCCACTCATTCACTCACTCACACCAACATACCAACCACACAAGGACACACACAGACACACACCCATCCACATCAACCCGTCCTACAAAGTGTGGGCGAACAACCCACCCTCAGTTTACATTCATGGAAACATCCGATACCCCTCCCTCCTCAAGAGCATTAGTGGCTTAGCTAGATGTTAAAAATTTTTCCAAAGAAAAATTCTGTCCTCATCCACTTTAGCCGACTTCTGGTCTTGCACTGGGTTTTGTTTGTTGTCGTTTCTGAGCCAGCATACAAATGGCTAACTCAAAAACAATCTACCACATTGTTTTTGGCCTCTGCTAAAGTTTTTGCCATCTCTCTGATGGCATTACTTTGAATTTTTGGGCTAAAGATGCTCTAATTTCAACTTCATCAACATCTCTTAAGTTCCATTGAACAGCTACTAAATGTAAGTTTAACACTTGAAGTTAAATCCAGATGATTTATCTGATTAATTTGCATTGGAATGCTGAGGGAATAGGCTTCACCCGACAATATCCATAAAACATTTTAAAAGGAGTGTACACGGTTTCAATTGGGAGTCTTTCTAGTCAAAGCCTGTCCCCCAATACCTGTCAACCTATCAAACTGACATTAATTTACCGCCTTTTGAAAAGGCTTGACCAATTACATTCTTCTATAACAGGTCACACAAATCGATAGGGCATCTGATTTGCGGCATGCTCTGCTACCCACAAATGTAGTGACTTCTTTATCTTTTTTGTCTTATCTGTCATCTCAACCTATCTGGACTCATCTTGTCCCCAGCTTTTTTTCTCTAATCTGTTTCACCCTTTTATCAGTTTCACTTTAGGCCCAAGGACCTGCCATGCAAACACAGAGCTCAGCAAGCAGTGTCTATCTCAGCAGCAGTCTGTCGTGTGCGATTAGGGGGAAAAAAAAGAACTTTATTTTAAATGTCATCCTTGGTGGAAACCTGAAAAATTATGAAACATTGGCAAACTAATGTTATCTTGTTACATTACCTCCTTAACATAGTAAATTGTGTGATAAGATGAATACACATGGATTACATGTGCAACTAAAATGATGCTAGAAATAACTTGCCCTCATTGAGCATTTTGTTAATACCTTCAAAACACTGGTGACCAACAGCAGGACCCAGCTGCTCATGTGCTTTCCTGTTTGCAGCTCAGAGTCTGACCTTACCTGCAGTACCTTAAACTAAATCCTGCTGCCAGTTTGCTAACACGAACACAATCACAGTGCCAACATGCTCAGGTTTAGCAAGTATCACATCATTTTTCCGATCTAAATTTAGAGTGCTAGCAAGATGAGAACTGGTGCAAGCTAGTCCCACAGGGTTAAGTTTTGTGTTACGGGGTCAGTGTTCCACATGAACCCATATACTCTAAACCACCAAACCGAAATACAACTTAGGAACCAAGCACTGATTAAAGCAGTTGGCACACACACAGTTAAATGCGAAATAAACAGGTGTACTGAAGACACAATCCAAAGCCAAACCAAAGCCCTTTCAGAGAAACCCAATTACAAATAATCACCAAAATAAGACCAACATGAGTAACTCAGTTCTTTAACATGACTGAGGAAGCTCTATTCTTTAATCAAAACAAGATCATTTCTTTCTGAAAAATGAATCCCTCTCAAAAACAAAGCAGAATGTCTAACACAGTTTCATCAAGAGTTCCTCATCCCAGGAGCATCGATATTAAAAAAGAGAGAACTTTCCAAATAAATACCTCTTTGATGCTCAAAGTTACCAGTAACATCCGCAGTAGCCTTTTGCGGGTCTGCAGGCAAGAGGCTGGTATGCTGCTCCTGTTTTTTGGCAGAGAACCACGGAGGCTTGAGGCCTTTTCAGAAGGAATATTTCCAGCTATTTAATTTTTTGACCACTGACTACTGGAGGAGCAAGATATAGGTGGAATGCTTGATCACACTTGATCACACGATCACATGATCACACTACAAGACAAACTCTACCTCTTCTCCAGTGGTAGGTCACCATTCTGTATCTTGTCACCACCACCTCCATATTTAAGAGAAGGAAGGAAGGTTTGGAGGGTGCCAGAATCCCACTGGCAAACAGGAAGTCATGATGTGGGCGTGGCTAGAGTTCATTTAAAGATAAACAAAACTAATGTTAATGTCATATAGCCACAAACTAACACTGAGATGGACTAGATGGAAATCTAAGGATTGTCAGATATTCAGAAGCTAAAGTAAGGAAGTTAGTTACGGGGAATATCAATATTCCAAGTTTATGAAAGTTTGCAACAACACATAAAATAGCTGTCAAGAATATTATTTACATTAAAACCACAAACATCACCTTATTGTGTAGAAGAATCATAGAAGTTAAGTGGATTTCTGTAAAATTTCACGGCACCTTATCTAACAGTTGCTGAGATATTCCAGGAATGAATCACATCACTAGAGGCAATGTCAGAAAATTACTACAGATTTACTCTGAGGAAATGATGCTTTTCATGGAAATGCATCCAGTGTCCATTTAGGTGTACTAGTTCTGGTCAAAATAGCGGGCCAACAGATTGGCATTCCCATCCCTAAATTTGAAATGTGCAATAATGTTAGGAAATCCACGGAGGAAATTTACATAAACCTGTCCAGTACCTGCCAATCTTGCTTGTTATACTCAAACTGTAGTATCTATTCAGTGACAGCCTGACAGCTCTAATTGGAACCAGCAGCAAAAATGAGAGTGGCAGCTCTCCAGCTTAACCATAATACATTCTATTAGTTCTACAAAATAATAAACAGACGAGAAACAAATGTGCTGTCAGCTCTATTGTCTAAAATACCACATTTGGAATGACAGATCAGTATATAATTAAAAGTTCACTTTGTTGTTTTTGACAACTTTTGGATGCAGTAATGTCAGGGAGAAAGCTCATTTGCTGTGTCATATTTTGGTGTCAGCTTTTCAAAAGGCGCCTCTTTCCAGAAATGTCAGTGAAGAAATGTCCCCACCCCACCCACCCTCCACCCAACAATAATAGTACAATAGCAACAGTAACTGGTTGTCTGTAGTTTGGTAAGGGATCCTTATTAGGAAGGATTCAAACACAGCGACTCCTACCGTGGACACACTCACACATACTCACACCCATTTACTACACTGCTGTGATCTGACAATGACAGCCAATTACAGAGGCAGAGGTGTTGTAGGAAAGAAGGGCAAAGATGTACTGAGACAAGATGGTGAGACATTAAAAGGAATATAAAGGGGTTCTACAAAATGTCCTGTGTGAGTGTGTATTTGTGCATTTTGTGACGTTTGGGTCACTAACCTGTACGTTCTGCTCCATCAGTCAGTGTCTTTGTACATTCCTCTGTAAACGTGAACAAAGTACATTACATTGTAAAAAAGAGGAGGAAAGGAGTAAGGATTCTTTTCTTTCATTAAGAGCAAAAAATAAAAATAAAAAATTGAAAATCATTAAGGACAAAATACTCTACCCATTTCTATCAGCTTCAGTCCCCCTTCTGTCGATGCAATGCCCTGTAGGTGATCAGTGCTAAGAATGACAGGAATTATGTAAAGCAAGGCGTGGTGAAATGGTACTTTATGACTTACACTGCATTTTTTTTTCTCATGTGTAAAAATGGGTCACCAGAACTGGAGTCTAACTAAATGGTTGTAGTTTTCTTCAGTTTAAAAAAAGACTGTAAGTTAAAATGTATTTTTCTGAATCTGTAGACTTTTTTTTTTTTGGTCTGATTTACACTTTGGCCTTGGATACAGATGTTATCAATCTTTCTGTAACTGACATGGCGACAATTCTAATTTGAACTTACTGTACATGAAGCTACATTTACACAGGAAGCTGTCACAATTTATACTGAACAGTGCTCTGTAAACGCTGTGTTGTACACTCAGCTTTAGTCCCGTTTGCACTCTTAGTGAACGGATCCTGAGAATCAGAATCAGAAGCCTTTATTGTCATCGAACACAAGTGCTTGACAGCTATATGCTGGGTGTGAAAAAACAGTTTTGCTGAAGGAAAAGTAAAACCTAGAGCTTATTTATTTATTCAGTTTGGTAAAACTTGTCAACAAAACCTGAATAATGAGTCTTTCATGGACAGGTTTTAGACCCAGGATGTATGTGACTGTGAGCCAGCTGCCCTTGTAGCCCAGTAGAAAAAAAAACACTTTTTTAAATTTCATTCTATAAGTAAAAACTGGTAAATGTAGGAGTGACCAAGGCGACAAGCAACAAGACTTGATAAAGTTTAACTACTTTCTGACCGTCTTGGTGAGTGAATTTTTGCGTGAGTTTTGAAGCTAATGTAGATACTGTACCTGTAGTGTTGGCATGTCGGCCAGCATAGCGTGTCACTGAAGCGGGAGTGTTTTTGCCTGGTGAACACTGCTAAATTTAAAAGCGTATTTGTGTTACTTAAAATTAAAAGGGATGCATTTCATTGTTACATAGGAAAGTTTATTCTAAGTGTGAGCTGTAGTGCTGTTTCAATCCATGGGGTATTTGTTTTGGAATTACCACTCATTTCCTACTCAAGTAATGCAACCTTTTATGTGTTCACTGTGATTCTGTATTTGTTGGAAATTTTACTATTGATTTTAAACTCAAGTAAAGTTCAGAGAACGGTTAAACATGAACCAGTTGTGCATCGTACTGTTGCTATCCTACACTCAGGACAACCCTCATTAACAACATAATTAACCCCATTTTTGTTTTTTCTGAGTATAACACTAGTCCTTGGGACAATTGCCCCAAGCTGCCGCTCTTCCATGGACAATCTTTAACGCTACCAGATTTTAACCATTTTTTGTTCAATTTTACAGACCACAGAAGATGCTGTAAACCCATATGCTCTAGCCATGAATTTGTTTTTCCCTTTAGAGGAGCTCTCTGGAACTCCATATATTATCTGTAGGACACACTATGAACATACTTGAAGAAACTTGCTAGCCTAATAGCTAAACAAGACTGTATATAATTTTAAATAGGAGACATTCTACTGGTAATTGCCTGATCCTCAAATATAAGACAACTCCTTCTTTTTCATACTGTAATTAATCACCGCAGTGTCTGGCAGGGTGTTTGAAAAACTTAAAAACACATATTTTTAGGATTAATAACTGTACATAGACTATATTGCCAAAAGTATTTGCTTGTCTGCCTTTACACATATATGAACTTTAGTTGCATCCTATTCTTGATCCATAGGGTTTCATGTGATGTCGGCCCACCCTTTGCAGACTTCTTCTGGGAAGGCTTTCCGCAAGGTTTATGAGTCTGGTCAAAAATTCCTATAAACATTATTCCAGAAGCACGTCCTTGAGATCAGACACTGATGGTGGATGAGAAGGCTCTGCTCACAGTCTTTGTTCTCAACCATTCCAAAGGTGTTCTAGCAGGTGTCAAGTTCCT
Organism: Pterophyllum scalare; assembly: GCA_024447675.2. Lineage (NCBI taxonomy): Eukaryota > Metazoa > Chordata > Actinopteri > Cichliformes > Cichlidae > Pterophyllum > Pterophyllum scalare. Next base: position 36,357 of record JAMQGT020007924.1, read on the forward strand.
CCACACCAAACTCACTCATCCAGGTCTTTATGGAGCTGCTTTGTGCACTGGTGTGCAGTCATGTTGGAAAAGGAAGGGGCCATTCCCAAACTGTTCCCACAAAGTTGGAAGCATGAAACTGTCCCAAATGTCTTGGTATGCTGAAGCATTAAGAGTTCCTCTCACTGGAACTAAGGGGCCAAGCCCAATGTAGTCAAACAAGTACTGTTCCCCTGGCAACCACCATACCCATACTCATCCATCAGATCGCCAGACAGAGAAGTGTGATTCATCACGCTAGATAACATGTCTCTACTGCTCTAGAGTCCAGTGGCGGCGTGCTTTACACCACTGCAGCCAACGCTTTCAATTGCGCTTGGTGATGTAAGGCTTGGATGCAGCAGCTCGGCCATGGAAACCCATTCCATGAAGCTCTCTATGCACTGTTCTTGAGCTAATCTGGAGGCCATATGATGTTTGGAGGTCTATAGCGATTGACTCTGAGGAAAGTTGGTGACCTCTGTGCACTATGTGCCTCAGCATCCGCTGACCCCAGTGTCATTTTACGTTCACTTCCACTTTGTTATAATACCACTAACAGTCTCTGCAGTAATATTTCCAACACCTCATGAGCTGCTGTATCAGGCACAGCACAGATGTTGCTAAATCTCCCTTTTATCTGAAAAGAGTCATCTGTTCATCCATTTTCTGTCTCTTTTTGTTCCTGTGTCCTCCATCCTTGACATAAATTATTTTGGCTTTTAAAGAGATGAGAGCATGCTTAATTAAGATAACTCTATATTTCTGCACAGAAAAGGCATTAAGAATACACAAACTAGACTAATTGCACATCTGACTGAAATGGATATTGAGTGTCCCGGAAGTATGACAGAACAATATCTACGCCCTCTTATACTCTTGGTGTGTATTAGGTGTGGGTGAAGAGGAAAGGAGAGAGAGGGATGTGGTAGCCAAAAGGAGGCAACAGGGAGCTATGTGGAGTGTAGCGATAAGAAGGAGTGAGGAGAGAGTGGGAAGAAGGTAGGGAATTGTAGAATGGCATGTAAGAAAGTAATTAAGGTGGGAAGTAGGGAGCTTGTTGGGAGCATATTTACTATACCTGTTGTCTGTTTTTAATAGTACAGAAAGAACGTGTGGAGATAGGGGAAAGGCATCATGGAATCTGTGTTACAGTCACCACCAAAGAAAGAACGAAAGGACAAATGAAAGGACAAATGAAAGGGGGAAAGGAGATGTATACTGCAGGTATAGGCCTGTGAGAGAAGGAGATAAGAGGGCTCAGAGAAGTAAGAAGGCCTTATGGGAGCACTTGTTAAACAGCTAAACAGATACAATGCAATGAAGACATGACAAGTGGCCTGGTTTTGGTTTAGAGACACGGCATGTTCTCTATATTGTCCACCTACTGCACACTTGTTTTCACTGATCTGAAAACAGTTTAATCATCTGCAAAAAAAATTTTTTTTTACACTTTCGTGAACTTACCAACATTCAAAAACCTCAATACAACAAGTCTTTATGGTACTTAAATGGCTTTTTCATTTTACTAAAGGGTGGCTAAAGGTTGTTTTTTTTTAAATCATAAGCTATGCTAACCATTTCATACCACAGATGGATTTGGACTACAGTTATAGGGACAAATCAGATTTTAGCTGACAGACATACTAGAGTGACTTTTTTTGTTTTTGTTTGTTTTATTGTGTATTCTTTGCAGATATTCAGATATTCCAGTAATATGAGTCTCCATGAAGTCTAGGAACATTAAATGAGTATTCAGTCATGGTAAAAAGAAAGTACACCCTCTGTCAAACAAAGTTTTACATATCATGATATAATTAAAAAAATGATCTAGTTCTTACTATGGCTTAAAATTAGGTAAATACAACCCCAGATGAACAACAACACATGATACATTACACTGTTCCATTCCGTAAATTAAGCCAAGATACAGAAGAAGTGTGTCAAAACCGAAATACACCCCATGATTTAATAGCTTGTAGAACCACCTTTAACAGCAAAAACTTGAAGTAATTGTGTAACTGATGTTCTTTTTGGAGAGTAGAGGCTTTCTCCTAGCAACCCTTCCAAACATGCCATACTTGCTGAGTCTTTTTCTAACTGAACTCTAACATTTACATGCTAACCGAGGCCTTTGGAGACTGAGATGGAGCTCTTGGGGTTTTTGCAAACTTTGGTCTGACCTTGGTGGAAATTTACAAGAAATTCCACTCCTATGAACTGTCTCGAATGTATCCACTTGTGAATAATCTTTCTCACTGTAGAATGATGGACTTAAAATTGTTTAGAAATGGCCTTGTAATCCTTCCTAGATTGATGGGCAGCAGCAGTTGCCTCTTTAAAATCTTGGTTGATGCATTTGCTGAAGTGCTCCAGACCAGCAAACTGCCAAAACGTCTGCTTTTATAGAGGCAGTCACACTTGCTGATGAGCAATTAATGAGTTGCTTTGATTAACAGCACGGGGCTGCTACTTACTACTTACTACTACTTATTATGGTCTTATATGTCAAACCTTACAATTTAAAGAGGTCATACTTTTTTTTAACCATTACTGTAGCTGGATAGCACCACAATGGCAATATTCACCCACTGGGATCCTAGCCAGTAAATAAATATCAGAATCAATACCCTGAAGAAAATATGATCACAGGACCGAATACTTGTGCAAGTATTCATACAATCCAGTCTCTCCTAGTTAAATCTAGTAACCACAACACACACTACACAGCTTTCTCATATTTATACTGTATGTAGCAGCCCATATAGCCAACACTCCTGAAGCAAAGTTCAGTGCTTTTTAACTTGGAGGCCACTAATCCCTGCTTTGCAGTGCTCAGTGTGTTAAAATTGAGATTTGATATGGGGTGGTTTTTGGGGCATCATTTTATGTCAGCTGAAATCAAGCCAGCTTTTTAATTTGTGATGATGCAGGCTCGAAGCTTCACAATATCAAAAACAGAGCTGAAAAACTGTCATCTGGTTCATGCTTTGGATTATTTGAAATGTTATGCTGATTAATTACCTTTCTTGGGAGAATATAAATTAACTTTGAATGAGGCATATACCTGCAATACAATATGTGAGACAATAAATGTTTGCTAGACACTAAGAATGCATACAGTGAGCGATGAAACTTGTAAATTAGAAATTTGATTGCACATTTAAAAACTCCGCAAGCCTTTAATGTGGTATTGGCAAACTGCCAATCAACAGGTCATGCTATCACAATGCTTCTGTAAACAGAAGAACACAGTGGTCATTTCAGTTGTTGCCTTCATGTGAGCTAAAGCATTGATGTGCTTTTTTCTCTGTTAGAAGCTGAAGAAAAGCTATAAATACAGACTGTAGAAGTGGACGTGTTTTTAGAAGTTATAAAAGAAACTTTTCACTCAGCAATTTGAAGAAAAAAATACAGACAAATGGACATAAACATAATATCGGAAAAGCAACACACAGTTGTATACACTCACCAGAGACTTTATTAGGTACAGATTGGTAGTATCGGGTTGGACCCCCTTTTACCTTCAGAACTATCTTGGTTATAACATGGTTATTTGAGTTACTGTTCGCTTCATTTCATCTTGAAACAGTTTGGCCATTTTCCCTTGACCTCTGAAGGCGTTTTTGGCCAAAGAACTGCCTCTCTTTCTATTTTTCGAACCCTTCTTTATAAACCCGACGGATGGTTGCACAAAAAGATCCCAGTAGATTCACTTCAGTTCAATTCAGTTCAATTCAATTCAATTTTATTTATATAGTGCCAAATCACAGCGAACAGTCACCTCAAGGCGCCTTAAGACCCTAAAAAATTACAGATTACAGATCAGCAGTGTCTGAAAGGGAGACAGACACTCTCTCTATTTTTAAGATTAGGCTTAAAATTTCCTTTTGGATCAAGCTTATTGTTAGGGCTCGATCAAGAGACCCTGAACCATCCTTTCGTTATGCTGCAATAGGCCTAGGATGCTGGTGTGTGTGTGTGTGTGTGGGGGGGGGGGGGTTCCTATGATGCACTGAGAGTTTCTTTTCATTCATCTCTTTTTACTCTGTTTATACCCCACTCTGCATTTAATCACTCATTATTATTAATCTCTGGCTCTGTTCCACAGCGTGTCTTTTGTCCTGTCTCTCTCCCCTCAGCCCCAACCGTTCACAGCAGATGACTGCCCCTCCCTTAGCCTGGTTCTGCTGGAGGTTTCTTCCTGCTAAAAGGGAGTTTTTCCTTTCCACTGTTGCCAAGTGCTTGCTCATAGGGGGTTGTTTTGACTGTTTGGTTTTCTCTGTAATTACTGTAGGGTCTTTACCACCGGCAGATCCAGCCTCATTGAGGGTCATCTGCATAACCTAAGGGATGGTTCAGGGTCACTCCATGATTGTCACATGTCAAAAATGATGGACAAGTTAATATCATGTGGTTAGTGGCAACATGTCTGTAAAATGATGCAGTAGACACATTCAAATCCATTCTACATGTTTTTGCACCCTCTAGTATTATAATCAACACCAAATATAAATCCAACCATTTAGATAACAAGAAAACACAACCTGCAGTAGCTGTTGCAGTTTCATTGTTTAGCATCGTTATCTATTCACTGCCTCAAATCTAACAGAAGCTGAAAAGTTCTGTGTGGTAATGTCACCCCACCCCCATTTTAACACTTGAGACAATGAGGTCTCTAACTATTAAGGCAATCGTTGCAGAAAAGTCCTGATAAAGCAAACACAGGAACAGAAATGAATCCCTTTAGCATTCATATTCATACAAACTACAGAGCTGAGAAACAGCCATCTCTCAAGGGTCCTAACTTTGTGAAGGAATTAAAGTCTGAAAAAGAATAAGTTTAAATCCGTTAAAGAAATAAAAAGGAGAGGAAGAAAACAATGTTCTGACAGCAATTAAATATTAAGCAGGAAAAGAGCGAGAGAGAGAGAGAGAGAGAGAGAGTTGTGGAGGAAGATAAAGAGGCTGTAGACCCTAACTTGGTTGATGACTAAGAACTTCCATGTGTGTGTGTGTGTGTGTGTGTGTGTGTGTGTAGCTGCAGCTCATCCTGATAAAGCTCTCTGAGAAACCGTGCAGTGAATTGCCAATTTCAATTGATCATTGATCAATGTACAACGACCCCAGAAATACCTCTCAGGGTGGTTTGTGTTTCTTTGTGTTAGTGTTTGTGTGAAAGACAGCTAGCGCACACTAAGCGCTTCTTTACTGGTTTTTGATTACGCAGTTCATGGATAAAGTGGAGTGGGGGTCACGAGAGGCAAGTGGAGGACTACAGTAAGAAGAGACAGGATTTATTTTTATATCTTTTCAAGGCAAATGAAGAGACTGTTATTTAGCATTTAAAATCATACTACATGACCAAATTCAATTAAGGCAGAGGTTCCCAAAAATGTTCCTCTCACCAAGCTGACACAAATTAAACCCCTCATTTGATGAAACATTGTCCTATTTGTGAGCTTTTTATTGCATTTATTACTTAATTCTCTATTTTCAAAACTGTCTAGATAATGGCAATAATAATGAAACTGCTGATTAAAATGCTGCTGCTCTCACGAGTGGAATAATTTAAAGTGAATTCAGTGTGAATAAAAACACTATTCATTATGTGCACACCACATCAAGTACCCTGAAAATCTGATTTAGTGGAGTGTGAATAACGATAGAAAGAATGATGATGATTTGCTATCTGTTGCTCAATAGTGTGTCATGATAATGTGAAGTGTAGTTGTGCCTTTGATTTTGATTTCCTTATATTAAAAAAAACTGGCACTTTGTTATAAATAGTCAGAGATGATCTCTGATGTCCTCTGCTGTTTAACCCGGACATTCTGCCTTTCCCTCAATTAGCCCCTTTCTAGTGCTCACTCTGTTGGATCAGAGTCCAAATCTGGGCAATGTCAGCGATGAGCATGGGAAAAGATTTCATCAAGATATAAAAGTGATGGAAAACCAACATCAGGGAAAATTTAATCCAAGCACGACAGGTGACTATCGCTGGTTCTTGCAAAGAGAGATGAATGTGCAGAATAAGTGCAAAAAACAAGTGCCTCAAATATTTTTGAGCACACTGATGTTTTGTTCTGAGATAAATTGACTGAAATATGCTTTAAAGCATCTCTGGTATCATCTTCTGGTTTCCTTTCAGAATAAACACATTATGACAATATTAGTGGTAAATAGTTAAAATTGCAGACATTAACATGTCAATATTCATAAGTATCAAAATATAATTGATGTGCATCTCAAAAACCTGACGTGCAGGCTTAAACTGGATTTCATGTCTGAAGTCAGTGTAAAACAAAACTAGATAAAGAGCTGGTATCAAGTTCCCAGCAGCAAACTTTTTTTTCTTTTCTGTAGGCCAGTGTTATTAGACATCTCATACCAGTATAAGAGAGAGGAAAGACTGAAGGGAACTGGGGGGGGGGGTTGAACTCCATAATTAACCTTAGTGTGTGAAAGATGACTCCCCATTTACATGAACAAATTGGAGTCTATTAGATAAATATATTTCAAACCAACACACAATAAACAAAAGAAACCTGGGGTTCTGATTTTCTTCAATCAGTGATAAATAGTACAATGTCCTAGCTTTATGGAGGGCTTTTTTATAGAGCAGCAAACTTTTTCCAGGCTAAATGATGGGTAAATTAAGGTAAATTAAGTCTTATAAAGGAGTTATACCAGGGAGTCAGGCACTTCTGATTTGAGGCTTTCTTTTTTAGAGGAGCCACAGTCTCCAGAGTCGTACGCAGTGGGGATGTAAAACAATTAACGAGATAATTACCTCTGTGGAAGTACAGTTTAGGTAGTGGATATTGTGTTGGCACATGCCACTGAAGATAACAGTGGAAGAAATATATCCTTAAACCTAGGTACAGCACTTTCAGAAAGATATTTACTATCATGAAATTTATTCTCCACTGCTGTGTAATCCATTGTTGTAAATTTATAAGTTATTAAGAAATAATCAGACAAAAAAAGGGAATACTGTTGTGATTAAAGTGGTGGGTGGGCTCATTTACATTTTGAGGGAAGCCAACTGAGCCTAAAATAGATTAACTGCAGCGCTGAGGCTGTCATTTTCAGCATCTACATGGATGCAAAAATCACCCACTATAATTATTTTATCTAAACTGAGCACTAGATCAGATAGAAGTCTGAGAAATCAGACAGAAACTCTTAGCTAATCTGGCCAGAAATGAGAGCTGTTCCATCCAAAGTGGGATGGAGGCCATCTCTCCTAACAAGACCAGGTTTTTTTCTCCAGAAAGTTGCCCTATTATCTCTAAAGCCCCTGTTGGTTCTTTTTGGCCCACCACTCACCAATTTAAGGAGAACATGCAGTTGTTTTACCTATTTCACACATTTATTAGTTGTAAGTTGGACTGATGTTGAAGTGTAGATGCAGGAGTTAAGCAGATCAAATATGTGGATATAGATTCAACTGAGTTATGACTTCAAGGACAAGAACCATACTTTTCACAGCCTGGCTCCAACTGTTCACTGTGCTGGTAAATGTGATAAACCATTGGGCCACAATCACTAAATCATTGTGTTAGCACCCCATCCAACTGACACCTCTCTCTGCTCATGCAGGATCTTTGCGTCCTTCCTTCAATTCTTCAGTCATTTAAACCTTATGGATCCAAAATTGTAATGGCCAGCTTTTTCGCCACAACTATATACTGAATTTGTCCATACAAAAGGCAGGAATCAGGAATTAAAGAAGCTCCGGTAAGGTTGACCTGTCTCCTCCAATGCTGCATCAGTAGATATTTGGTCTACAAGGTTAATATACAGTAGTATAAAAAGGACTAAAACTGTGACAGGCTACACAAGACCAGACATCATAATCTTTATCAATAAGACTCAAGAACACCCTGCATGTGTCATACTTTTCACTGTGGTATTCATTTTTTTTCTTTTTCATCAGTAAAGGCAAGATGGATTTTCAATATAATATAAACACTATTTTGTCTGAATAAATGACATTTCAGTGCTTTTGCAACTGAATTGAATAAAAATTAACTGACCTGAGAGAGAGAGAGAGGACAAGGGATTGATGGCAGTACTGTTAGTGGACTGTGATATTTACCTCCAGGTTAAATGGAGGTGAAAACAGCTCAATTTAACAGAAGCTTTCCAGATGCTTCACAGTCACACTGTGTGTATACATGTGAAAGAGACAGACAGAGAGTGTGTGTAGTTAGACAGAGAGGTTGATGAGGGTCTAAAGGTCAATGTAAAAGTCTGGCCTTCTTTCTGAATGATGCCGCTGGCATTTACACTGACATGCACAGACACACACACACACACACACACAGCAATTATGGATGCAGTAGTTATTCAGTAAAGGCAATAACAGTGAACAATCCGGGCTGGAAGATAAAGGATTCCATATAATGTAGTCAGATATTTTCCTAGAAAAAAATAACGTACAGGGTAGTGGTTACAATTAAGGTAAAAAAATAAAAATAAAAAAAGAGCTATAAATACACGCAAAGAAAGTATTTAAAAGAAAATTAACTGGTGTGATATTAATATTTCCTGTAAGGGTCACCCAACATTTTTAGATCAGAAACTCTCTCTTTTCAAGAGAGTGTGTGGGGAAATTGTTTCAAACTACTGAAGATGGAGATCCAGAGATTACAGCACTATGGGAACAATATTGAGCAGTACTGATATAATGAACCACCCTGGTAGAAGAGAGCAGTGTGACTGAACCAGATGATGTCCATCCACCTGTACTAACACATCCATCTAATATGCTGAAGGTGAAGATTGTGGTCAGACTCAAAGTAGCCACACAATCAAGAGCACAATTCAGTTTCTGTATCTTGACATCAGTGGCAAATATCTCTTCATGTGGCAGGTTTATTACTCAAGGTGGGTATCATGTGATGACTGGCAGGGTATATATAGATAGCTTTGATCTTGTTCCTACCTAAGCAAATACACCTGATTAACTGAACATCAGCAAGTGTGCCCACCTTTACCCAAATGGTGTTGACACAATACCAAGAGTGGATGTCCCAGCACATTTACCCCAAGGTCAATGCTCAGAATTATTTTGACTTTGCAGGCCTCAGTTAGCATGATATATGTTTAGGACAGTACAATTAGAAAAAAAGATGAAACATGTTTGGAAGGACTGCCAAATTCTTTTCTCTCTAAAAAGAACATGGCAGCATTGCGTAGGTGTAGAAAGTTGCATCTGAACAAGCCACAAGATTTCTTGAACAATGTTCTTTGGACAGTTAAGACCAAAGTTGAGATGTTTAGCTATAATGCACAGTGCCACACTGGATTAAATAACAGTAACATTCCCAACAGAATCGATGGAAAAGAAAAGAATTAAGGTGTTGCAATGGCCGAAGTCCAGAGCTCAACCTGAATGAAATTCCATGGCAGGACCTTAAGACATCTATCTATCCATCTATGGACACAGTACATGTACCTTTTACATTTGGCAGTGTTCAAACTTAATAACCTTGCACATTAGTATGAAGTAGCTTCAATTTGCACTATAGCTACAGTATATGTACCCAGTTATGTTCCACACCTCTACTGAAAAAAACAAGCAACGTGCCCTGGTCTTTTCCTTTAGTTGGACAGTTGGATTACAATACTTCCACCGTTCAGCCTATCTGCAGTTTAAACTGACCCTGATTTGGTTACCTTTCCCAGAGCTTTGTTCCTATTGCTACGGTCACAGAACTCTACAAAACTTGGTTGTTTGTAGAAATTAAAATGCTGCACTATGGGTACATAGCTGTGAAGAAAAGCAAAATTTAAATGCTGTGAATGTCATATTTAACATCTTCACACATGCAAGCAATATTTTTACAAATGCAGCAAAAGGCAAATATAAATTGTTGATATTAGCTGAGCTGACAAATAGTAATATTTAAAGAGCATCTTTTAAAGCTTTTGAAATCATCTGCCTTTGAACATAATTTTCAAAATTATTGTACTGCATGTTCAGCATGATTGTCATGCCCTTATTTATTGCATATGATTGCTGATACCATTCAGTGACGCTTTTCTCTATTGCAGTGAATGATATTAATGAATCCCCATGGTTCATGTGTTAGTGCAGGTTAATGGGCTCAATGCAGTGTAAATGGGATTTCTTTCTCTTTCAGGTTCCCCTTTTTTATTTATACTGTACGGGCTGACACAAGTCAAATTAAAAATCAATTAAAATTCAAATGTGTTACACAAATGTTATATGAAGCAGAACGGCTATTAAAATCAGCCCGTTGTTTCCATGCCAAGCTAGCCTAGCAAAAGAAAAGCATGCAGTTAATTTACTCGCTGATTTATTTAGCATTTTGGTTAATGAGCAATCCTACTGTTACAATCAATTAAAAATAATTTAATTGTAGGATATTCTCCAGGAGTCTGACTTGTGCTAGAAATTTGCACACAAATAATAGAAAACTATATGTAGGGCTAGAGAGATATTGTGTTATCAATAATATGGTTGCCTTACCATAATAACTCATGCCATGTCACAAACACAGCCTACCTGTTTTCATTCTCCTTGCAAATTTATCAAGTTCTTCGGGGCATTTCCATATCAAAGGGATGCATTTACACATACGGAAGACTGATGACTGACAGCTGATGTGTGAGCATTCATACATTCAGCACCGCACCTCTTCAGAGATGTGACAGAAATCCTATTAAAAGCATAGCCAGTATTTTTGACTGATGTAAGACTGCACATTTATATGAAAATATGAAATGTACTTTTTTGATGATGCAAGTCTGTCACTGTATTACAGTGTTTTAGCATTGTATTAGTATGCAGGAGGATCGGTAAAGTTATACTGTGATGTCAAAGTCAGCACAGAGACATACAGTGCTTATATATATATATATATATATATATATATATATATATATATATATATATATAATTGAATGAATTGGGCATCAACTGTGATCCATTCTGCATCTAATTGTAGAGAGGCACAGTCTGCTTAAGTTAATATCTAATAAATAAATAATCACATTGTGTGTGTCTTTTTTTTTAAAACATACCCATTAAACACAGTACTGATGGAAAAAGAAGTATATGTGAACTGTTGGATTTAAACACTGGTCAGACCTTCTTCAAACATTTCTCCCAGCTGTGGATCAGACTTGTATAACAATCAAGATGAATTTTGGACCATTCTTCCTTAGAAAAATACTACAGATTACCCATATTCATACATTGTCTGATGTGAATGATATCTGACCTCACTTGGGTCTGTGATAATGTTGTTATCCTGCAGTAGATTTGCTTTTATGCTGGGTATCACTGACTTGTTGTGTCACACATGCTCCACCAATTTTCCCCAATATTTTCCCCAAGATACAAAAAAAACTTGGGTAATCTTTTTTCCATGAATGATGGCAACACTTCTAAGCCCAGAGACAGCAAAAGAGCCACAAATTCAGATGGAAAAGAATGGAAATTTGTATTCATATGGCATATTTCATTACATGCAATCTCGCTGGGACATATTAAAAGGTAAAAACTAGAAATTGTCGTTGTGGGTCTTGTTGTTTTTTTGTTTTTTGGTTGGTCGGTCTATGCCATGGTGATGGAAAGGAGGGTCTGTCCACTAGTCAAACCTCAGATACAAGAGGGTCAATGTGGTTTTTGTCCCGGTCACGGAACACTGGACCAGCTCTTTATCCTCTCGAGGATATGTAAGTGTGTGTGGGAGTTTGCCCATCCAGTCTACGTGTGTTTTGTAGACTTGGAGAACGTATTCGACCGCATCCCTCGGGGGTATCCTGTGGGGGGTGCTACGGGTGTATGGGTGTCTGGCCCGTTGTTGCAGGCCATTCAGTCCCCGTACAACTGCAGTGAGAACTTGGTCCATATAGCCGGCAATAAGTCGGACTCATTTCAGCACCTGTGGGTGGACTTTGATTTCGCCAGGACTGCCCTTTGTCACAGATTCTGTTCATGATTTTTATGGACAGAATTTCTAGATGTAGCCAAGTGGAGTAAGGCTTCCACCTTGGTGGCCTTAGAATCTCATCTCTGCTCTTTGCGGATGATGTGGTCCTGTTGGCCTCATCAGGTGGTGGTCTCTAGCCCACAGTGGAATGGTTCGCAGCCAAGTGTGAAGCGGCTGGCACGAGTATTAGCACCTCTAAGTCTGAGGTCATGGTCATCAGCTGGAAAATGGTGGCGTGCCCACTCCGGCTCAGGAACGGGTTGCTGTATCTTGGGGTCTTGTTCATGAGTGACAGGAGAAGGGAACGGGATGGATCTGTCCTGCGTCTGCAGTGATGCGCACACTGCACCAGTCTGTCTGAGCTGAGCATGAAAGTCACGCTGTTGATTTATCGGTCAATCTACGTCCCTACCCTCGGCTATGGTCATGAGGTTTGCCTAGTGACCAAAAGAACTACATTGTGGATACAAGCAGTAGAAATGAGCTTCTCTCCCATAGAGATAGTGTGGAGTGCAGCCATTCAGGAGGGGCTCAGAGTAGAGCCACTGCTCCTTCACATTGAAAGGAGCCAGTCGGGGTGGTTCAGGCATCTGACTAGGATGCCTCCCGGGCGCCTCTTGGGTGCGGTGTTCCGGGCATGTCCTACAATGTCTCTTCTTTTGTTCATTGAGTTTCTCTTTCTGAATTTGGGTCCACCTTTGAGCAAATCTTGGATGGACATTTAAAACTGTGACATTCACAACTTAGTGAGAATGCAGAAATCGAGTTCCATCAAACATGGTGAACCTGATAAGAGATTTAGAGGTTTACACCATACTCTGTGCAACATGTTCTTCATAAACAGTTTAATTTGTCCACAACATATTTTCCTAGTAGCACTGTGAAGTGTTGGAGGTGCTCTTACGCAATGTTTTTTGCATTACACTCTGCACAGCCAATTCCACCGTGGTGTCTTGCTATAGACTAAGAAGTCTATAATATAACATAATAATGACTAGAGCAATACAGAACTATACTGGTCCCTTAACACTTTCAGCTGTTATTCATTTTTGACACGCATTGATCATGTCCATGTAAACATAAAGAATAATAAAGGAAAATTGCAGTCTATGAACACGGATCAATAGATCATATTTTCTGACTCTTTCGTGGACTGTCTGACACCACTGAGATATTGTGCAAGTGATTCTATATTTGGGGAAGGTTATGTAATCCATGCAACAATAAAAAAAAATAAATGATGCAATCACAGGCAAAAATCAAAGCTACTTTTGATATCTCTCAAGTATTCACATTTTAAATACTTATTTTAGTTTTTGCCAGTTAAAGTAAACAGTTTTCAAAAGTAAATAGAAAATGCATAAAAGCATATTTACTTCCATAACATTCACAGGCTTATCTATTTGTTGAACAGCACAGAAACACACGAGCTCTTCTGGAGCATTACTGGCTTTTAACATTAGCCCCATCTGAGTAAGAACATTCTTTATTAAAGCCAAAATAGTCAAGATAGCCTATTTTGACTAAAGAGTCCTATTATCTTTAATAATATGTGCATCTTGTGGTGCACTTCATCCTTTGAAAAGCTGACGTGAAGACACTAAATCAAATGAGGGGATCAGTGGTGAAAATTTTCCCCCTTTTCCTATTATTTTTGTTTTATCTGCTGGCAGTGCATAATCTCTGGGTGTGATTATTAATAAAGGCTTTCCCAGACTGAGCTACACAGAAAGCCTTTCGCACACAGAGCAACTTAGCCCTTTTATGTCGTTGGAAGGCCGACATGTTAGAAGAGCTCACATTATCTGACTACAAAGGCTCGACCCTGTCAAAGAATACCGAACACAAAGCAACAGAAGCATAAACAGCTTATTAAGAGAGCCTGAGATGACAGAGACAGAAAGGATGTCAGCAACACAAGGATATATTTGCCTTTGCATTGTTATCCAGCTACAAAGGATACAGGTTTAGACACACAGACAAGAAAAAAAGAAGAGTTGGACGGAGAGAAAGTGCGAAGGAGAGTCTGCTGCTGTTTGTTTTACAGCATGTGCCTGCTCTCACAAAAATGCAATATTTTCACAATATACATACATTGTAAATAAGTCAACATGTGATCAATCACTGTGATCAATGACAATGCTGCAGTCCAAACACTTCCAGTGTAATTTGGTGACTTTTTACCAGTTAAAGTGAGAAGTTTTCACAAGTAAATAGAAACGGCGTCACAAAATGGTATTTTTTTGAGCAAACTTACCACCTGAATAAAAACAGCCACAGCTGACTGACATTGACAGCACTGGTAATCAACAAAATTATTTTCATTGTTTTTGTAATGGTTAATGCACCAGCTTTTTAATCAAAATGTTTTAATGCTAAAATATAATTATTACTGATATCATGAATTTTCAAATGTACTGTTTTACAAAAAAGCAGAAAACATAGTTAACCACATTATTTAGTGGTTGAATGTTGAGCTCAATTTCGGATTTCCCACAGAAGCGTAGTGTGCCGGCTCAAATGTGGGTACAAAACATGAATTCAAGTTGTTCTTTGCCTATTAAATAACAGTTTTGTTCGCTTTAAATGTTTTTTGACAGATATCTGAAATATTTGTGTTTTCTGGTTTTTATGGCAGGCGGTCATAAATGTGTTAAGCACTGAATACGCCCCTTTTGAGATAACTACTCTTGTATTTAAAGATAACCGTGAACAGATGATCCCCGTCCAGTTTGACTCACCTCACATGTACCCACCTGATTTCAAAACATATGATACAAAGCATATGTTTTAGGTTTCTCATATAACCATTTTCTTTTGGATCAGATTACAGCATGTTTTTGAGAAACCTCAACAGAAAAACTCTAAAATAGCTTGCACATGGTATATGTGCGTCTGTGTGCAGACAGATAATGTGTGATAGTGATACACTTTGTCTCACAAAAGGTTCTGTGTTACTGTTACCATGGTGATTCTACCTCCCACCCTCAACACTTTGTTCACATTGTGTCAGAGGGAGTAAAAGAGATCTGAACTGCCAAGAGCATTTGCTCTGGAGTGACTGGACTTTAGTGATAAATATAAAAATACCTGAGAGCAAAAATGTTTTCCAAATTCTTACATTTCTGTCAAAATCTGCATCTGTCTGTGATTTTAGCACATACATGTAAGAGCTGAAAGAAATGAACAAAAAAACATTTCACCCTCTACTGGCCAGCTTCAATTTTTTAGCAAACCTGCAGTAACATGTTCCCCCTCTGTGACTGATATCACTCTCTCTCACCTATAATACGGGTTGATGAATCCTGACTGCATGTTCGTGTGTCTTGAGGCGAAACAGTGGGAAGCTGCTGTATTATATCTGCGGGCTAAAGCAAAGTTAGAGGAACACACCAAAAAGTATCAACCTGCAACAGCTCAATCGGTTACATAGGTGACAGCCAGGGTGAACCCGCGCAGACACAAACCCATGTACACACGCACATGGTACAGAAGGCACCCCACAGAGGACAGGAATTAAAACACACACACTCCCTGTACCACCCAGGGTGATCAATCAGAGTGGAGGTCTCAAATATAATTCCAAGGAGGCAGAAAACCAAAAGGCAATGCTCTTTCTTCCTGATAAAAACAACATCAAAACCGCACTTGGTAGAACATGGCAAACCATTTTAAAATGCACGGGGCTAAGTGAAAGTTTTTGCCTAATTTTATTGCTCTCTTACATTTAAGAGAAAGGCTTCAACATTTGCTCATTTATTCCCTTTTTTCATCGCCCTTGCTGTGCTGCTCATATACACAAGTCTAAAAAAATATGAAGTTATCAACATTGATAGATGAGACCATTTTGCGATGACTCAGTGCTGATTTGAATATGATCTTTTTCTGTGATAACTCGAGTTTTATCCTATGAATTTATTGCATAAGAGAGATGTGAATTTTCAGTTCATTTTAACCCCAAAAAGCTGAAAATGAATAAGAAAAGAAGAACATCTTGCTACTTAGTATACAGTATAGCTACTGTGGAGGACAGACAAAGAAAAGAAAGATAATGGAACTTCATCATCCTGCAGTGCAAAAACAGCATAGCATCGGGCTCTTGGCAACAAAGAGAGAAAAATGTGAGCATGTCAATTGTTATTTTAAATCACACTTGAAATATATATATTTTTTTTAAATTCAGGGATCATTCATGTGAAAAACTTCTCATTAAAAGTGTCTTTGCCCTGAAGCATTACACAATTATTTCCCCCTCAACAGGAAAAACTTTACTTTTTAGTTCACCCTTGTATACACCGTTGTGCTCACATGAGACCTCTCTGTGGCACAAAGACTCGGTTTCATTCAGGATGTCATGGGGGAGGAAGATTCTTTTATAAAATTCCTCATGCTCCCAAAAGAAAAAGGCAGGCTGCTGTGAACAATGTGACTGCATCAAGACATTTGAGTCAAAGCTGCCTGGATAGAACGATGCTGGCGTTGCCCACGGGGATCAGCCGTGGAAAAGAGGCTGAATTTCTGAAACAAAAAAATGGTACTTACGGGAAAACAGAAGAGAAATTTAATACTTACTCCTGACAAAGGGATTAAAGATGATTTAGTTCTGCATGTTTACTCATCAGTGTAACACAATTTATAGATGCACTAGTCAATATGTTTTTATGGTAATAGTGAATCCAGTTACCAAGTAAATGTGCAGTGGGCATCTGCGGAAAGCTCTGCATAACTTTCTCTAGCTTTGTCTCAAGTATCAAAAGGCAAACAAACAAGGCTAACAACTAGCTAGCAATTAAAAAAGTGGCTAATAGCCAGAGAGAGGTGGGTAGAGACCAAACGCTGAGCTAAAAAAAAAAGAAGTAAATACTGACATTAAGAAACCATCCAAATGTTACTGTCTGCTGACTGTATATGCTGGTTTTCAGTCAAGTTAAAACCAACGTATGTTATGCGAGTGGCCTAAAGTGCATGCTATCAGGTGATACTGTGGTGCTAAACAACAGCTGTGCAGTGTGTACAAAACCAACAGGAGGCTGCACACTGGAACATTCTCAAAAGATGTTATTTTTGTCCTTTGCAATTATGATTAAAAATTCATCTTTTTTTATAGATTTTTTTGTTTGTTTGTTTGTTTTGGGGTATCTCTGTTTTTTAGGCATTATGTTATTATTCATAAAGATAATGTGTGTCCCTCTGTGCGTGTCTTTTAGGCCAGCTTCTATTTATAGCCCTCTTTTGTGTGTCATTTGTTAGTTTATCTATGTTTTGCTATCTTTAATTCTTCTTTATGTTCAGCTGACCTAATTTTGAGTTGGCCCTTGTTCTTGTAGCTGTCGTTTGAATTGATGAAACTTGGCTGAGCTCTGACTCACTACACTGTCTGTATTGTAAATAGCAAATGACAGTATCCTTTGCCAGCTGTATGACTCCGAGCTGTATTGTGTCTAGTTTCCTTCTGCTACTTTGAGTCTGTGACTGTACATCATGACCTCTTTTCAGGTTAAGGTCATCATCATGTACCACCACTAAGTGTTTCAAACCCTTGTTACATTTTGCTTAGCTGTAAAGATCATGTTGTTTATATTATAAGCACCATCTCTGAGTTCATTTCTCTGCTGTTGGGCAGCTCTAGAGACAGCAACGCCAGGCTGCAACTGTTGCAGCCAAGACTCTTGTGATTGCTTGATTAGTCCCTATGAATATTTTCCTCAGTGTTGCTGTGCAGCTCACACTACACCACTTGGCAGTTTTGCACCGCACAGCTCTGTAGTTGTGATAATCAGTGTTTTAACTGTCCAAATTTTCAGCAAATATCAGCACTCATTCTCCCTCCACAGTCATCCATTTTCCTTTTCTAAAGAGATACAGTTGAAGCACAAAAACAAAATTAGAGTTGCTTTTATTCTATAGCAAGTGCAATAGGACCTCGACTTGTACTGTGTACCGTGTAACCTCAGAAATTTCAGTAACTATTGTTTATCTAGTATATTCGTGTGACTTTGCAAAGCAAGAACTTGTCCTACCTAAACAGGATACGGTGCAGTGCATTCAGCCTCATCTGGAGGTCAGGGGTCAGGACACATTCAACTTTAAATAGAAATGCTTGGCTCTGCTGACAAAGGTTTATACAGCAACTACATTTCCCATTAATAGGTTGCTTAATTTTGTTGTTTTTTTTTAAAATCTGGATTGTGATTTTTCCACCTTTGATGAAACAAATGATATGAGAAGGTCCCCGTAACCATTTAAAAGGAATGATCTGCTAAAATTCCACAAATAGAGTTTAAAGTGACACTAATTACTTACTTGTTTTGCCCAATGAACAGTCCAAACCATTTTTTTTAATATTTATACAAAATCTTCAGCTCGACTTCTAAATATAAGAAAGGGTCACAGTTTTGGTGAGTGAAAGCTGAATGTTTCTGAAACCATCCTCTTGCAATCAGTGAGTCACACAGAGGGAAAGAGTGCCAAGTGTCTACACTTCAAATTGTCTGTGAAGAGAAGTTCACGGTGAAAAAAAAGTTATTTGATCGGATTTTTTTTATGCGTGAAGCGGTGAGTGTTTGTTTTGTTCATCCCGTCTGCTTCTGTCTGCCTGAGATGGGTGAGTGTCCCTGTGCCTGATCCAGTCTAGTGTAAATTGGCATCCAGAGGGACACTCTGCTGTGAATGGATATTAGCACCTATTTGGGGGGTCACTTGCTAAGATGAGGCGAAGTAGGACCTGAGCTGATCAGATTCAGCACTCTGCCTATATTGGGTTGAATTGCATTGTGGATAATATAAACACTAGAAGAATACATTATCTGTGCTTCTGCTGCACATTTTTATTCAGACTTTTTCATTGTGCGTCTGAAACTAAATGCAATGAAAAAGACTTTAAAAAAACACATTAAGGTGGCATGTGTGGAAAGTGTTCATGCTAGAAACTCTTATTTTAAATTAATAAATTCATTCCTCGTGTTAGTGTCTGTCTTGCTGTCTGGATTTTTTTCCCCTCTGCTCTAAGATCTGTAAATCAGTTTAGCTGTTTGACACCACATTTGGAGTTGTTGAACACACTGTAAAATGCAGTGTTGAGGCTTGCAAAGAATGCCAAACTTTTCAGTGATGGCAAGTTATCTTAATTATAGTCATTTTTCAAGTGTCAAATATCCTCTGGTTCTAGTTTCTCAGATGTGAATATTTGCTGCGTTTATGATCACAAATGAACTCAAAACACTGAACATCTTTGGGAATTTATGCAAAGACATTCAGAGCCCGACATACGTGCACGTGGAAGCGTTTCTCTGATTTCCTTGCATATTACACATACTGTATATTGCCATTTCCATTTAAGAGTAAAAGCACAATCCATGCATTGACTGTTAGATGTAGAAGAGAATGCATTTTTAATATGAACACCGAGATGTGTAAGTATAAAGAACAGGCATGACACCAGAATGAAACAATAAAAACAGAGCAGTTTTTCTCCATTTCGTCTTTCACCTAAACTGTCACGCTAACTCACTCCATCACACTTTTCCTCCTATACACGGTACTACACTGTTACAGAGTAGCTACAATATCTGGCTGCCAGTGCTCGGCGGCATTCAATTAAGGCTTAACTAGACTTTTAATGAACTCTGTCTGCTTCCATAAAGAGATGGAGCCAATGAGTGAATGGCGTCAAGGTGCTCATCAAGCCAAACCAGAGACGGACCAGTAGGGCTTAACTGACTCTTTAAAAAGCTAATCAAAGCTCTGAAATGACTTGTTAACTGAAGTGCTGATTGATAGAGGCTCAGACCGGATCTTACATTCGTCACCTGTATCCTTCAAGCCATTTATCAGTTGGTCACTAAAATGTTCTGAGGGGTATTGCAGAGTTGGCTGATAATCTATGTATCAAGCATAGGTGCCGATTCCACAGGTGCTCCTGCCCACACATAATGCTAACCACCCATGCGTACCAGCACACATCCAGGTTAATTGTACACTCATTTACACTGATAAGAGCTTACAACTGTTACTGGCTTTGTATCAGTTGAAGGGACTATGCATCTGTGATTGGTTACTGGGTTTCACTGTCAGTCTCCTACTCTGAACTAACCCCCAATCAGAACCTCACTCCAGACAAAATGTAAGAAAAGTTCTACAAGGAGGTGTACAACCTCACATTTTTCAAACACCAGATGCAATGTGCTGACAGCAATACTTTGATGTCATGTATACAGCTCATCCATTGTCCAGAACTGCAGATTTAGTCCCTCTGCATTTAAATACACGCGAGATGCAGTTCCACAGGAACGATCTGGATCAAACCAGGCTTGTGCTGCATTGTGATATGTGTTTGAACATACCAAGACATGGAATTTGTCTAGCTACTTTTCAAGATGCAGTGGACTTTCTAAACGGCAATTTGAGAATTGCCAGAGATCACCAAAGTGGTGAAACTCGCTCTGACTGCACCTAAAACATCCTGCAGTTCAGAGAGGTTATTTTCAGCCCTACAGCAACTTTAAACATATTTGAGGTCCACAGTGGAGCAAACAAAACTGAATCGTGTGTCATTAATGTCACAAAATATTTTATGAAACCAGAACGTGCAATGAATTCATCAAGCCCACAGCTGCAAGGAGAGACACTTTCCTTATTAAGCAGCAGACTAGCGTCCGTAGTGAGTGAAATAAATAGTGTACCCACTGGCAGAAACATAAATTGGCACCCATGGTATCAAGATATTGCAGCATATGTAACTGAACCTAGTAAAGACACACAACC
>JAMQGT020007925.1:0-17088 GCA_024447675.2 Pterophyllum scalare
ATGTTATGTTATGCTCTCGTTCAGTTACGTATTGCTTGGGTTCTTGTCACCATCCTGTGTTGTGATGTTTGGACTCGCCACACTGCTTGGTTTGGTTTCTGCTACTTTCTTTTTCCTTGTTTAGGGGTCTGTATGCTGGCTTTCACTGAAGTGCTTTTATTCTTGGTTACTTTTTTGTAGAGTAAAAAAAAAAAAATCTTGTGTGATGAGTTGGACTCACTATGTTGGATTTGGGAGGGATCACGTGTGTGTCTTCACAGGTGCATCAATACGGGCACGTATGTGCACACAGACATGCACATATGCGCGCGCGCACACACACACACACACACACACACACACACACACACACACACACACACACATCCCAAAAAAAAGAAAAAAAGAAAAGCGGGGCCAATGATGTATAAAAAGACTACCAGCCGAGAGATACCTCAGCCTGTAGCGGATAGTACAAATGGTATTTCAGTTTTCTGCCTGCATGGCCAGGGTACCTGTCAAGATTTTTTTTTCTCTGAGGCCCTTAGAAAAAAAGAAAATGAAATCATATGTTATCGGGTTGCTAACGAATATTTCCAGACCATAACCACTGGCAGCCTTAAGGATTCATCATTCATCGTACAAATATCTGCTCCTGCATCATTTTCAGCTCACAAAGTATCTCTGTCAGATTGTGATGACATATATGTGACTGCTCATCTGACTAAGTGATCTTTTATCTTCAACCCAATCTTCATTTTATAAAAAGGGAATATAACTGCAAAAATCGTTGTTTTCAGGCAGATAGTGTGGAGTTCTGAGAGTCGCTGGTTGCTTGAACACTTTAATTCAAAATTCATTAATTCAACCCAGTAGCACCACCAAAGCTGTCCATCTCTGTGGGTAATTTGTGACACAAAAACACTTGCACAGCAGGTGAAAAGAGGTGAGAGAAGACAAAACCTTTTCATCACTTGTTGAGGTGCCTCACACATGACTCAGTGCCATGTTTCTCAAAAAAACTCTAAGGGGTCATCGGACTGCTGAAACTGCTGAGGAGACTGTTGCCTACTTAAATGTTAGTATTGTGTAGTTTTTTTGAGTGCAGTAACAATTACATTTGATATTGCATTGCTGAGATGTATTTGCATATAATGGTGTGTGTGTATATGTATGGTTTCATGTGGTCACTATGCCAGAGAGTGTGTTATGATTAATGTTAGTGAGCATGTTTGCCAGGATACCTCTATCCATAAGCCCAATTAATCACATTGATTAGTTGTGTATTTAAATTTGTGACCACCATGCCAGACTGTAATGTGCTGTTAATGTTTGTAAAATGACCTCTCAGGATATATAGAGTTTGTATGATTATACCTGCGTATAGGCAAGTATGATAATGATGTTTTTCTTTTTTCTTTTTTGGTTAATGTGCTCATTTCAGACCCTTGATCCATCTTGGATGGATGTGGCCCGCCTGACATTTTTTGTTCCCAGGGCTCAGATTAGCTTTTGAAGTGGGTCCCCAGATGTTTAAAGCCACCACTGATTATGACACCTATCAACAGATACTGGTCACACTAATGGCTGATTTAGACTACAGCAGTTAGTCTTTGTTGAACCCACCATGCTACAACACTATCGCCAGTATCCATGCTTGTGTCTGGTGGGTTACAGAATGTGCTAAATATATCGTGGTCATGTCTTGGTGTTTTATATGCAGTGCCAGCCACAGTAGAAACAAATAAAATGCTGGGACTTGCTGACATTTGTGAGCTTTTATACTGAGGAAATCATAATTATGTTTTACACTGAGGCCAATGGATACATTCAAAAAAGTAAGTGATCAATACATTTGAGGAATTGACGGTTCCAAACAGGCCAATCGCAATCACTGCACACTGCATCAACATGATGTGTAGTTACATTTCTAGGGGGGTGCATGTCAGATTACGGCGTAGCATTTCAGATGGGTTTGTGGCACAGATTAAACACAGCAGTATAAATCCCGCGTTACCAGGACTCCATCGCACTTTTATTTTTAACCTCCTGCAAAACCTGCAGGTAAAACCACATCCTAACATCTGTTTAATGTTTTTTTAACATTAATAGGTATTCATACATACACACATGCGCTCTGCTCTCAGGATGAATTGCAACCCCTCACTTTCCATCTCTGTCTATCATCAGATTGAATTTTCAGTCAGTCTAAAAATTTGGCTAGTGACTGGTGCCAGCGCAGCTAACAACTTTTAAGTCAGCTGTATGTGTGTTTTGTTCCCTGCTGTGTCTAAATCAGCATCACAGAGCCTTGAGCAAGACTGAAGACACCAGGAGGGATTTGCAGCCTTTTTACGGTTTTGACAGTCAATCAGCATTTTTCCTTATTTGTTGACAGCGTTGGGGTTTATGCACACTAAAAATTCCTTGTCTGTTCTTCTGCAATAAGGCACAAAATATGGGAGGGAGACTGACCACTGTGGCAGGAACAGAGGGAAACACAAAGGTGCATTATAAAGTTGACAAGGGCTCCCTCGGGGATACAGTTAAATAAAACAGGAAAAAACCTATTAAACTCCTAACAAACCTAACAAGCTCTGTCTTTCGCATACCTTTTACCTTTTCGTTTCTATCTGTGACCTCCTGCCAGAACGTTATTTCGTTTTAACAGAGGCTCATAGCAGGCCCAGTTTAGTACTGTATAATTGGAGCCGGTTATATCTGCTTATTGCTTTTTATTTTAATTTAATAATTTTTACATTTAATGATTTAATGGCAGTGTCTCACATTATATTTTAATTTATTCATTCCTTTAACAATTTCCTTAAAAGAAAATGCTTTTCTTTTTGTGGCATGCGTGCAGCTCAGTATTCAAGTTGAACAGCAGAAAACATTACCCGTGCACTTTCTGACACTTTATGCAAATCAGATGAGCTTCTGCTGGTTTTATTTACATTTTTAGCCTAAGTAAATATCACTCTAAATTGGAAAAAAAAATCTTGTTAATGAAAAATGGACTTCTCTCTTTTCCCGCGACTTCACACACACTGGAAAAATGTCAAAATACCCCATAATATACTATGTTCATTGTTGAACCAATTTAAATTTAGTAAGAATTACTTAAATATGAGTATTTAAGAGGGATGGCTATGATTTGCATATTTAGGTAGTCATTAAGTTAAAAATAAAAACACTTAATGCTCTATATGACCATTTCTAGTCTCATATTTTCAGTTGTTTCCAGGCACCTGGTAGGATGTATTGTATCTACTGCCAGAAGGTTGCAATAACGCATCTGGAAGCTGTTTGCACACCAATATAAGGAGCAAAAGGGGAATAAGAACAAGTTATCCACAAGGTGTTGGACATTAAGGCAAGTGGCAGTGAAATTAGGTGCAACTGGTCATATCAAGAGGCGGCAAAGTGGTTAGCTGTTTGACGTCACAACGTGTTCCTGTCTCAAACCTGAAGTTTCCATGTTTTTCCTTTGCCTGTGTATATTCTCTCAGTTTAATGCAGATTTCTCCCACGGCACAAAGACATGCAAGTTGGGTTGACTGGTAATTATAAATTGTTTGTAGATGTGAATGTCAGCATGAATAGCCCAGTGATAGACTGGTGACCTGTTCAGATTTTTCCCAGCCTCTCACTCAGTGACAGCTGGAAAAGGCTCCAGCAGCTCCTGAGCCTTGAATTGAAATGGGGTCAAGAAAATGGATGGAGGCCCAGTGCAAACTCCATCAAGTAAAACTAGCTTCTCACAAGTCTGCCACAGCTATTCACATTCATTTTAGTGGCTACAGTACAAGAACACAAGGCCTACTTCACTAGTGACACTGTTAAAAAAAAGATGTGTGATATAAAATCTTATTGATTTCCACACACACTCCTCATTAGCAGAACATCAGATACTGCTGTTTTGTGAGGTTTGTCGGAGTCTTTTGAACATTCAGCTCATCACAAATAGACACTTGCAAAATAGCCGTTAGCATCATATCAATGCGCAGGGTTATACAGAGCTAATTCACTGTCACCTCAAGGTGCATTATATTGTAGGCTGCACACCCTGCAATATTAAGCACACACACACTAAAAATAATAACTAAAAAAACAACAACAATCAGACAATCCCCTTATAAGCAAGCACTCGGCGATGGTGGGAAGGAAAAACTCCTTTTTAGCAGGAAGAAACCTCTGGCAGAACAAGGCTCAGTGAGTGGCAGCCATCTGCTGCAAACAGCTGAGGGTGAGGGGAAGAAAAGGGAACAAAAGACACAGTGGGGAACAAAACCAGGCAGAGAAAACAAGGATAACAAGTTAGGGAAAATGACACAAAGCTCCCACATGGTTTCCTTGCTGACCATCCTTCCATGCAGGTTGCATTGCTCTTTAAAACATGATCATTATTCCCCTGCTTCTAATATTGCCACAACTAGCACGTGAAAGGCACCGGCTTTGAATGACACCACGAGGATGTCTCGATACCAGCGACATCTGACAAAACAGTATCATATGACTCCCAGAGAACGTGCTGCTCTCAACCATAATAATGTGAAAAGCATTAGACCTTGTCATGTTCTGCGTAGGCAAAAGAGCTGCTCAGAACGTCAAGCTTGTTTTTCCAATCAACAGAAGTGGAGAAAATAACGGTCCACAGGTAGTTTCAGTACTAATGAAGCAAAAAGCAAAACTACTGCAGAACAACAGGAGACTTTCCAGTAGAAAGCCCTGTAAATGTGTCAGCAAAAATGAGTTTGCTTAACAGTAATAGACCTCTGTGACATTCAGAATGTAGGTTGGCGCACTGTGCCATGTAATTTCCTTTGATTTAGGCGACAATTGCCTTTTTAGAATGGGAACATTATTGGCTGGAAGAACTTTAACTCGATGAAAACAATTTTTTTTCGTAAAAGACAAACTGAGAAATCTGGGAAACAAAATATAGCGGACTGCCTGTGGAGACCAAAGCAAAAAATCCCAGATGAAGTGGAGATCAGCAGCCCTCATAAAAGGCTCAGGACTGAAGGCCACTGAGATCATTATTTCTGTAAGAACAGCAAGTTTTCTCATCAAAGCCATTTTCAATCTAAAAGTGATGAAAAGGCATGTAATTACAATTATGCCATCCACAGAGAGACTTTGCTAATCAGACTGAGAAGTGCCCTGAGTGGACTTCTCTTGTCCATCAACAGCAGCAGTTTAATGAGCCAGAGGTTTCCCTGAAGAAGCACATCTGTCTGCTTATTATGGACAAACTAATGGATGTGTAGAGAGGGGCTCACTCACAGTTGTCATGTGTAGCTGCTGCAATGCGTACAATAACACAAAAATAGGATGAGTAAAGTGACAGTCTTACAGCAATAAATAAAAACAAACCAGGACAGACACACTTTTAAGGGTAGAGTTTTTATTTATTTGATTTTTTTACAGTGGGGTGACTTCTCTGATTTGGTTTTGCTCCACTCTTTGAATTCAACACAGACACCCCACCACCTCTTCCATGAACAGTAACATCTGACGAAGTACTCAGAAATCAATCTGTCTAAACACGGTTAGTGCTACAGAAATTTCTTTTCCTGAGAATTTCCAGCTTAACCCATTTTTCTTTTTTCCCTGCACTTTCCCTGCCATCAGGTCTTTTTGCTAGTGGAGCTTTACAAAGGTAAACAAAGTAAGCAAACTGGAAACTGTCGTGTCAGTGATCCAGCGACATAAGGCTGACTTTAAAAACAAGATAAAGCCATTTGTGAGATGACATATCCATGTATAACCAGCTGCTTTTGCTGAAACGCTGCTGTTCAAGTTGGTTTAGGCTGGCTTTAGCAATATTTTTCTTTGAAAAGATAAAAACAAATTTTTACAGCAGTTTCATTTTATGAAAATCAGAGGTTTCACTTGAAACTCTCCTGCAGTCCTGGCCAGCTAACGAGCTGCTGAGTGGACCAGCAGCTGGGGCACAGAGTTAATAGGCACTGAAGAGAGATACACCATCAGATACACCATCAGGAAGTGCCCCATCACATCAAGTTAAACTGTAAAAAAAACAAACAAAAAAACAACTATACTGATACGCTAACAACATTACAACACTTTACGCGGAGCACACAGAGCTGTAGAAAATGTGCCCTCTAAGCATATAGTACAGTTAATATCACAACATATATTTAATCAATGTCATTTAACATCAACCTGTTTTATTTCCATCTCATCTTCACCTGTCGCCCTCAGCCACTGCACTGGATGTATAAAGAAAGAAATTCAGTGCAATCCGCAGCTACTGGCAGCTTTTAAGCTCGAGTGTGTTCTGGCTTTCTTGTTACTCAGGACCTGAGCAAATGTTGTGAATCAGTTAACTTACCCCGAATAGCAATACTATCCATTCAAATTGTTTTTGCAAGCAGCGTTGAATGTCACATGTTTTATGACATGCAAGACAGCTACTGTATCCTAAACACCCAGCACAACTATTCACACCTATGTGCAATTTAGAATCACCAGCTAATTATAACTCCACTAAGTGCATGTCTTTGGACTGTGGGAGGAAGCCACACAGACCCACACAGACACGGGAGAACATGCAAACTCCACTTAGAAAGGCCCCGGCCAAATGGTGGACTCAAACCCAGGACTGGGGGCAACAGTAATAACCACCACGCCACCATGCTGCCCTGTGCACTTTTTAGGCCTCTAAAAAGTACCACTCCTCAGTCCTAAAAGTTTTCCACCTCATGATCAAAAATTTTCATGTGGATTTAGTCTTTGAGTGGAACGTCTGAGAAAATGACATCACTGTAAGAAATTTTGGAGGATTTCATTAGCAGCAGCAACGCAGAAGCTTTGTGAATATGTGCCTGTGTCTGCGCTTTGGGCTTTTTGTTTGAATCCTTGAACCCTTCTGATTTTTTCTCAGCGTAGCAAGGTGCATTATTGAGAAATCTTGTAACAAGCCCACATCTTACATGTGTGAAATCGCTGCAAACAAAAAAATCCTTCTTTAACTCTGTGATTCATTGTTTTATTGATGTTACCTATGGAGTGACCACTTGTCTAAAGAAAGTTTCTACTGAGATAGCTGCAAATTGCAAGAAATCTCAAGACAACCAGCTGCTTTAGATGGGGCAGAATACATTAATGCCAGAGAGAGACAGAGCATCTCTTTACTGCGTGTAAAGAGATGGCTGTCTTGGAGCAATGGATTGACCTCATATTTTAAAACAAGAAAAAAAAACAAAAAAAAAATTATTTTTAAAAGAGATCTTAATCTGCAGTGACTTCTTAGAGCAAGAACCTCGGATGCTGTTACTGAGCGCTGCCCACAACACAAGGCCAGCAGACATTGATCTAGCTGTGTTGTGGACAGGAGTTAGCCTGCTGTGCACAGCTGGAAGTGCCGAATGCCACCACACAGTGACTGAGAAGAGAGGAAAAAGAGCGGTTAAAGAACAAAAACATTTTTAGTGTGCAGATGGTAAACCTTTGAACTGCTTATGAGCTGAAGTGCAGCATGAGATCCTTCAGCAGTGAGGACCCTGCCAGGGTGAAAGTCTAAGTTTAAGTATCTAGTCCAGTGTTGTCATATCCTGCTGGAGCACCTCTAACATGAAAAAACAAACAAAACAAAACAAAACAGACACTCGCAGTGCTTTTAGTTTTTAAACTGTGTTTAACACCCATTTATGCAATAGATTTTTTTTTTGACAGTGCCACATTTTGCCAAAAAAAGCTAGTTAAGTTTTAACTTCCTGTGAATGCTAGCACTAAAATATAAATCATTCTAGGGTGTTACCTGCAGTAGGTGTTCTACATGTGTTAGACATAAACAGCCTCTAATCCAACTGCTAAATCTAACTTCCACTCTGATGGTACAGAGAATCCACTCTATAACATTTATGTGTATTTTAAATGCTTAATCATTGATATAATTCATACAAAGTAATGGTAACGGGTATATACAGTTCCAACATAGAAAGAAAACAAAACTGATTGAAGAACAGAGTTTGACTAATCAACTATTTGGCAATAAGACTCTGAAGCAACATAGTAGAGCTGCTTCTCCTTGGTAATTAGACTCAGAACCCCCTGGGTTTAGACACCCCTGGTGGTGGAGATGTAGCTGGCAGCCAGGATGAGGTGAATATGGCGAGGAGGCGGGCCACACCAATAGGAGTCTGAAAGGCAGAATGAGAGAACGGTACCGACGCTGAAGCGGAGGGAACTAAGACTGATTGGTTTGCAGGAGGCAGGCAAGATAACTGCTGGACCAGCATGATGACCAGAGAATTGAGTTTGACGGTGTGGGAAAGCAGAAGTCACAAAAGAATCGGCAGCCGCATATGCCCATGATGAAAGCAGGCAAGTTAATACTGTACAGGTCTTCCTAATTTGAACTTACAGTTTTTGTCACTTCTGGGTAACAGAAACATGATCACATTTCAGGTTTTATGAAGATTAATGTGCCATTAATTCAGAAATATTAGCTTTCATTTGTTTAGAATCAGTCCCATTCACTCTTTTTTTGTGTTGTTGCTCCTTTTAAGGTACTAAATATCCTCCGTTCACCTATGTTTACCAGTTGATCTGACATTTATGTTGAGCACACTATTGTTTTTTTTTAGTATTCCCTGAAAGAAGCTTCACTTGGAAATCAGATCATCTGCAATATCGCTTTAAAAAAGCCGGTTATAAATCATGACTATACCTTGGTTGGCAGAGGTGATATACTACCTGATTTAATGCAGTGACTTTAAGATCGAGTAATAATAAAAGCCTTAAAGGCTAAAAGATTTTTGACCGTGAGCCATTATTTAGGTATAAAACAGTCAAGGCTGCAACATGACCCAAACTTAAACTTATATTTGTTAACAAAGTAAAATTGCACCAACTACAAAATCCTGATCATTAAATCCTTTCACTTTTATAGAAACTCATTGTATGGCTTCATAAACCCAAGCTGAAAATTCTCTTTAAGTTTAGCTTTCTCTTCTTTTTCCAACCTGTGATTTGATGCGTTATGGCTCAGTCCCACTAGAGTTAAAAACAGGACTGAAGCCTCCTTGTGACTAGGAAAAGCTTGGTGGTTGCCTGGTGATCGCATTGAATTTTCACATCTGGAGACTGATTGCAAGTAGTTGCAACAACCGACTGGTCACCCAGAGGTTGAGCGTGCCACACCCTTAACCTCTCGGTTACTACTTCTAACTGCAAGGCAATTACACAGGTCACCTGCTGAATGCGACCCATCTCCAGACAATCATGGTCTGACTCGGACAGAGTGCAGTCACTGTCAGACAGATTGGTGATATTTTACAAGTAATTGTTATAAACAGTTGTTATAAATGCAGACAAATTGCAGCACGTTGCAATCAATGAGTCATTTCAATTCAATTCAATTTTATTTATATAGCGCCAAATCACAACAAATAACCGCCTCAATGTGCTTTATATTGTAAGGTAGAGACCCCACGATAATTACAGAGAAAAACCCAACAGTCAAAACGACCACCTATGAGCAAGCAGTTGGTGACAGTGAGAAGAAATCAGAGAAAAACTCACTGATGACAGGAAGAAACCTCCAGCAGAAACAGGCTCAGGGAGGGGCAGTCATCTGCTGTGACCAGTTGGGGCTGAGGCTGAAGTGAGCCAGAGATTAATAATAATTAATAATAACTAATAATTAAATGCAGAATGGTGTATAAACAGAGTAAAAAGATGTGAATATAAAGAAACACTCAGTGCATCATAGGAACCCCCTTCCTGCAGCCTAGGGCTATTGCAGCATAACTAAATATAAGCTTTATCAAAAAGGAAAGTCTGTGCTGATCATCTGAAAATCATCTCTGATGCGTCTCTTTGCAATAGTGGATTACTCAGCTGGTTGCATCTCATTATACTCCTATATAAAAAGAGGGCTGCTAAATACCTGTATCATTTTTCAGCTGAATTGTCATCCTGCACCAACTACATCACTATTTGTGGAGGAATTTCTGTTTCAGATCCGTGAGGTTCTGACTGGAGTCTGAATGGAAGACGTTAATGTGCATTGCTGTGTATGCAGATGGCAATAGATTTGCAACAGACAGCAAGAGACCAGTGACTTTCAGAGATTTATTACAAAAAGATTGCACGTAATTGCCAGCTTGACCCCATTTAATTGCAAACTGATAGCAGAATAAACCCTTGTTCTGAAGCAACTATTTCAAAAGCAGCAAGACCCCAAGTTCATGACACATGGTGAAAATATTTTTGGTTGTGCCATAGCCTCCGGCAACTGTTTTCTCTAGTGCTTTTGTAGCATGAGTGGAAATGATCGTTTTTAGCTGCTTTGAATAAAATATAACCACAACAATATGATACAAATTTCATAAATCAGAATTCAGTCAGAATGCATTTATATAATTCATACAGTAGAGACATTTCAAATGGTTTCACTATTTAAAAAAGAAAAAAAAATAGTAAAATAAAAATGAACAGCAGCAAAAACAAGAACTCCTAGGTGATCTTTAAAGGAGACTATTGACTTGGTCTGTTTGATACATTGCTCTTCCACAGGTTAGTGCATAAACAAGCAAAAGCTGCATCTCCAATGTCTTTAAGTGTGGTGGGGAATGCACGGCTGATATTTGAGGACCTAAGGGCTTGTGTAGAAATGTATGAATATAAAGGTTAAGTTAAAACCCAAGGTTTTATTTAAAGGCTCTGTAAACCAATAAATAGACCTTAAAATCAATGTTATATGCTATAGGGAACTAATACACTGAAGGCGTAAGTAGGGCAATGTTGTCTCACTTTCCTCTTTTCTCAGGTTAAAACCTTTAAAACAGCAGAGCTCTGAATCATTTTCAGCCTTTTAATTCATAAAGTAGGAAGACATGCTGAAAGGGCATCACAGCATAGAATCTGCTTGTTATAAGAGCAGAGTCTTACTGTATCATGATAAAATGCTGACTCCTAGGTTTTTGTGAGAACAAACTGGATCAAGGGGAACAAGATTCCCCACCTTTCAACACACAGAACCAGTGATCTGCTGCCAACATGCCAGTGATAAGCTTGTTGTCCTCTCTCACATGTAGGAAAGAGCCTACGTCAGACATGCTTGCACTTCTGGAAATTCTCCATGTGTAGCATCCTTGTTACAGTGTACAGAAGGCAGCACAAATAAAGGCCACTTGTATGGAGGGAATGTGTCATGGTCCAGTGCTTTTGGACTCTAAATATTCCATGAGATTCTTGGTTTGCCTTATGTTCGCCATATTGTTTATGTTTGCCATATTGTATTGTTTTTCAATTTAGTACATCAGCTCATGTTCTTAACTCCTAGTGCTTTAGTTTATTTTGTTTTTCTCTGTGATCCCTGGGTTGACAATGTTTATATTATTTCACATGTTTTCTCTTTAAGTGTACTTAGTTTATTCGTAGTTCCCCTTTACTTCCCTCAGTGCTCCCCCCATGTCAGGTCTCCTGCATTAGTTTGTGTCTGTGTCTCCCCATTTAGTTTTCTCATTTCCTGTTTTATTTTGTGAGTCTGCGTTCTTTGCACTTTGCGTTCAGTTTTGCTTTCTCTGTTTTGTCTGTTGTGACAAGACGCCGCTGCCTGGTCTCCCCAGCTGTCTCCACTTCCCCCAGTCACCCTCCTGTGTATATACTGTCGCTGTCTCCCCATGCCCTTTGTCAGATTTTCTGTTTCCATACCTGTTTCACTCGCCCCAGTGTTTCTGTTTTCAGTGAGTTTTTAGTGTCTAGTTTTAGCAGGCCTTAGTTCTGTTTTGAATTTTGTGTTTGGGTCTGGCTGCCTGCCATCAGTTGAATAAAGACTCACTGCCAGTTCACCTTGCTTGTGTCAATGTGTCTGCATTTGGGTCCTGTTCTTAACTAACCGTCTGCATATTCTCCACACTGTGACAGGAATGTATTACCTGCGTTATTCAGACACTGGATCAATCTGATACCACAGAAACATTTTGCCTAGGGAGATGGCAGATTAATGTCTAGTGTCTACGTTGGATATTTGCATTCTCATGTGCATGTCTGTCTGATCATTTCTAGAAGAGTTTGAGGCTGAGTGTATGTGCAAAAATGGACAAGTAGACAACACTAAACCTCTCAAAGATCTGTGTCCATGAAGGCTACCTGCTTCACAGGTAGAGTGGTGATGTTAATGTTGTTGCTAGTTGGTGTATGTGTCATCAAAGACTCATAGAACTGACAAATAAATAAATGCATCTGTCAGAGTGCAATGCAATAAACTGTGAAGCTGCTACTTGCAGTCGCAGTGTTATCACTGGTTACCATACTGTAGATTTACTTCATTGGGGGTTTGGCTTCAGTTATGACCTTGGCAATTCTGCTCCACTTTTCAGCTGTTAAAAATAACTCCAAAACTCCAAAGGCAGCACACTGCACTGGAAATTATGGCTTCTTAAAACTGCCCTTATGAACGACCATAAACATAACCTCCGTCTGAACAAATAAGCCTCGCTGAGGGCTACAGCAGAGCTGCCATTAAACAGGAGTCCCCTGTAGCTCAGATTAGTTTTTGTGCGGTCAGCCTGCCAAGAATAAAACTCAGTCTATATAGCAAAGGGCTGTAACGACCATGAACCAGATGACTCCCCTCGGTCTTTAACGGCGGCCTCAGTGAATGGAGTATGAATCAGGAGACTAACATGCAAGTCAAGAGGAACGGTGTGGACAGGGATATCACAAGGCCCAGCTCAGACAGCAGCAATAATGCAGCCCTCCAAATCCTATTATCATTGTAATGGAACGGATGGCGTGGGAGGAGAGAGGATGGGTGTGTGGGAGGGGGGAGAAAGACGAGGTGTAAGGGTGCTCCTTCTCTCTGTCTCTCTTTGTCTCAAGAAAAAGTGTGTGTCTGTGCATACACATATATATGGAGACACACATTTTCCTCTATCTTATTGCCAGTCTAGCAGAAAGCTCCAGGGTGACACCTGCGTGTCAAATAAATTCCTCCCTAAAGAAGAAAAATATCAAAAGATGTGGAGATTTGTGAAGTAACTCTGGACTTTAACTGAAAACATCTGACAGGACTCCGGCAGGAACAAGACAATATAAAAACCTGAAAACAGATGAGAAATGTATAATATAAAAGAAAATATGATATAAGGCAGGATGCAGACAGGCAAAAATAGAAAATGATAAACAATGCAATGAGACCTTATCACATATCACTCAATTCATCGTAAGATGACTCCACAGAAAAGGTGTCCAAGCTGATGAGTCTTGAGTCCTAGCTGCCACGTGAAATAATGAATAAATGAAGCAATGAACCCCATCTGGATTTACTACTCATTAAATCTTCAAATAAAAGCACTGCATTTTTCAAAAGTAATTGAGGTGGCCCAGAGGGCAATAAATGGCTGTCTGGTATTAGTATATGGATTATGGATACCTTAACGAGACCCAAGCCATTTGCAGAGATAAAAACCTGTGACCCATTCGGACAGGTATAAAAACAGCTGAGAGACCTCCTACTCACAAGAGTTCATTATAATGATGCATCTTTGTACAGTAGTTATTACTTCATGTGCTAATTACCCTTCCTTTTTCCTATGAAAAACTGGAATCCTGGAATCCCTTTGCTGCTTCTGTGTGTATGTGTGTGTGTGTGTGTTATATATATATATATATATATATATATATATATATACATATATATATATATATATATATATATATATATATATATATATATATATATATATATATACATATACATATACATGAAAGGATACCTGTGCATTTAGTGCCTGGCTAAAACTGCTGAGCTGCCATTCCGCTAGCCCGCACAAATCGGTGTTCATTTTTACAGCATCTCAGGACTTCACAATAGGATTGCAATGGCATTTTTCTGACATCTTTTGTGCCAGTCTGGATGTGAAATAGGTCTTAAATTGCATTCATAATTGTCTTAAAAAGTCTTAAATTCAACTTGGTAAAACTAAAGCAACCCCAAAATAGCAAATCTCCCAGAGGTAAAATTCAGTTTTCTCTGCTGCCAGCAAATATGCCACTAAAGAATAAATTGTTTCAAGCACAAGACGTGCTGCTTTGTGCTGTGATTTTTTTTTTTGTTATCGAAACTGACGACAACATTTTCAACACCTCATTTCCTTGTGATAATGTGGATGCTGACATGGTGTTTACTCTTGAACCAGCAAAATGCTTCTCACACGTTTTATATATAGTGTTTCTTTAAAAGCTTGGCTTCTGGATTTGAGTTTGTGCTGTGGAAGACACCTTCATTATGCTGCCATAGCAGAGCACATACAGAATTTCACAGATGAAATACAGGACATACTGTGTTTTAGTAACAGTAGACCATCAATTTAGCAGTGCAATTCTCAGTGAAAACATGCAATACAAACGGATTTGATTGCAGTGACAAATAGGGCTGGAAAAGGGTATGAGCAGAGCATGAGGGAGAGCGGTGAGCTTAATGTTTTCCCCAGAGTGAGTGTATAAATAAAAGACAAGACTATAAGTGGCAAAGGGTGGATACCGAGACATATTTGTTTCATTTGACAAAGGACACAAGCTGGGCAATGATTGGCCTGGAAAGGTTAGGAGACACTGGGCTAACAAAGTGGAGGAATTTAGCTTTTCAACAGGTGGAAACACTACATTTTGCAGTGACAAGAACTAGTGTCAGTCTGGCCAAGCGACATTAATAGTTAGTTCAGTGTTGTAAACAAGCCATTCCTACTACATAGTGAGTCATGCGGTTATGAGAAGAAATCTCGTAAGGAGACAGAGAAAACCATGTAAAAGCATCCCATAACCCCCCAGAGGAACTGTCAAAGCTTTAGATGGGCATCAGAACATACACTGGATCTCTTCAGTATCTTCTCATCCTGTGCAGAATCAAGAATCCCACGGAGGATGTAAAGCCATGTTCTAACAAGTACTGCATGAAAGTAGTGAGTGAAACGGAAGTGAGACGTACACTGATGATCTCCACAGGATACACATTGCAAAGAGATTTTGCCTGGTCCAGGTGTCAGGAATTTGCTTTTAGGTGCCCTTACACTAATAAAAACAATAAACATTTTATATATAACGTGCACAAGGGCAACTGACTTAACTAGAAGATTACTGAAGAATAATGAATGATCTAAGATGTACTTGGGACCTTGGATTCATTTATGCAGTTTGAAGCCTTTCAAGCTTCTTAGCGAATCTATTTATGTTTAACTTCTGAGCATTGCTAAAAATATAAAAAGCCTAAACTCATGAGATACATCTGAAATCCGTCAGTTCACAGCATTTTAAATTTCTGTTCAGTTCTGGGACCTTTGCTTTCCTCTTTTACCTAACATACTGCCTGCTTACTTGTTGCACTGGTTAACTGTTTTGATTTTAGCTGTCAAGTTAGCTACTCGTCACATTAATCTCAATTGACAAGGGCCTGTATTACATTGTTAAAATAACTGATGATGCCAAGAAGAAACAGACAGATGATTTAAAATGATTTCATGATCAGACACTGGAATACACAAGGGGATAAGACAGGACATGGAAAACTGAATTATAAAGTATACAATAAAAGCTTTAATCATGCGGATAAGTTGGTGCTGGTGGAGAGAAAAGACAGGCCGGGAGGGGGAAAGGTACTGAAGCTGCTGTTGGAAACTGGGCGAGCAGGCAAATGAGATTATTATATGGCTCGAGGGTGGAAAAGAAAAAAGGTGGCAAGCACACAGGGAGATAGGAGTTTCCTTGTTTTAACTTAACCAACACAAAGGCAGAAAAACTAGATTAAGATATGCTGATTAGTTGATAGAGCCAAGGTGTGAGATAAGGAACCAGTGGGAACTGGTGGACGCATCCTGCACCCTGAAGTCTGAGAAAAACAACACACAAAACCCATTTTCACATATGCACTGCATCCCTGGCATTTTCTAGGGCTTGCCTGGTGAATATGATCGTAAGGAGAAACTTATAACCAGCCCCCTCCCCCAAAAAAAGCTTTAGATTGAATTTAAATTTAGTCACCACAGTGCACCTTTGATCAGAGTGCTCTGATAAGCATCATAAAATTAAGATGAACTCCACCTTTTTGAAATGCTGCCCAAAATAAGCTTTAACAAAGCAGCATGGGATCAGGGTGGTCCAGATGACATTGGTAGGACAGCAAAGCAAACAGTGCACAATGGAAGAAGTCAGTGACAAACCTGAATGGTGTTAAGATGCAGATCTGTCAGCGCAGGAGGCCATTTTGATAGAAGACACAATGGAAAAGAGAGGGAAAGCAGAACGGTGGATTGAGAAGAAATCAGAGGAGCTGTTGAAAAGTCCTGAAGGCACCATTTACAAAAATGGCTCTTGATGATGATAACTGGTAGTTCAAAAAGGCCACTGATGCGGACACTAAGCACCAGGATGTGAAAGATAAGCTTCTACACCCTCATGTCCAACAGCAAATGTCTCACATGGAGGGATGTCTGTTCAGTGTATTGGAGCTAACAGGTTAGGTCATCTCCACTCACACTGAGCTGGAAAAAAGGGAGCTCAGAAGCATGGCCCCTGAGTGTAATTGACTTTGTAGAGAGCGCTCATGTCTCCGCCTGCTTCCCACTGGTCATGCAGGTCAGACGGAAATTAAGTGTTAAGAAATTCATCTTAATTCAAACCAGGCTGCAGAGAGACTGAACAAAACCACCGGCAGGGAAAAGACAAAGACTGAATGAAACATCCAAAAGCAAAATGAATAAACTGGAAACATGGGTGCCAAAATAGACCAAAAACGAACACACATGGGACTATAAATATGCAAGGACTATCAAGATGCAGGTGAAGCCAAGGAGTTTCAGGCCCACCAGTCACAAAGGAGGAGAAAAGACAGACAGGATGAAAAACAAAGAATTTCTTGGTACGTGACAGAAAGAGATGGAAACAGAAAAGCAAAAACAGGAGAGATGGGGAAGGGGTAAACATACACTATATTGCCAAAAGCATTTGCTCATCTGCCTCATGAACTTGAGTGACATCCCATTCTTTATTCATAAACTTTAATTTGATGTTGGCCCGCAGTTTGTAGCTACAACACCTTCAACAAATACCAGAATGGTACCAAGTACAGGACACAGC